>CAUYON010122129.1:0-24495 GCA_963573935.1 Arctocebus calabarensis
GATTTATGGGTGTTGATTTTGTAGCCTGAGACATTGCTGTATTCCTTGATCACTTCTAAAAGTTTTGTAGTAGAATCCTTGGTGTTTTCCAGATATACAATCATATCATCTGCAAAGAGTGAAAGTTTGATCTCTTCTGATCCTATTTGGATACCGTTGATCGCCTTTTCTTCCCTGATTGCAATGGTTAAAACTTCCATTACAATGTTGAAGAGCAATGGAGACAATGGGCAATCTTGCCTGGTTCCTGATCTAAGTGGAAATGGTTTCAATTTAACTCCATTCAATACGATATTGGCTGTGGGTTTGCTATAGAAGGCCTCTATCAGTTTAAGAAATGTCCCAAACTAAAGCAGGAGGAATCACACTACCAGACCTGAGACTACTATAAATCAATAGTGATCAAAACAGCATGGTATTGGCACAAAAACAGAGAAGTAGATGTTTGGAACAGAAGAGAGAACCAAGAGATGAATCCGGCTGCTTACCATTACTTTATCTTTGACAAGCCAATTAAAAACATTGGGTGGGGAAAAGACTCCCTATTTAACAAATGGTGCTGAGTGAACTGGCTGGCGATCTGTAGAAGACTAAAATTGGACTCACACCTCTCACCATTAACTAAGGTAGACTCTCACTGTATTAAAGATTTAAACTCAAGACATGAAACTATCAAAATATTAGAAGAACGTGCAAGGGAAACTCTTTAAAGAATTGGCCTGGGTGAATATTTTATGAGGAGGACTCCCCAGGCAATTGAAGCAGTATCAAAAATACACTACTGGGATCTGGTCAAACTAAAAAGCTTCTGTACAGCTAAGAACATAGTAAGTATAGCAAGTCGACAGCCCTCATAATGGGAGAAAATATTTGCACGTTATGCCTCCAACAAAGGTTTAATAACCAGAATACACAGAGAATTCCAACGTATTAGCAAGAAAAAAAACAAATGATCCCATCTCAGGGTGGGCAAAGGACTTGAAGAGAAACTTCTCCAAAGAAGACAGGCGCACAGCCTACAGACACATGAAAAAAAATGCTTACCATCCTTAATCATCAGAGAAATGCAAATCAAAACTACTTTGAGATATCACCTAACCTCACCTAACCTAGCCCACACGAGAAAATCCCAAAACCAGAGATGTTGTGTGGATGTGGAGAAAAGGGAACACTTCTACACTGCTGGTGGGAATGCACACTAACACGTTCCTTTTGGAAGGTTGTTTGGAGAGTACTTAGAGATCTAAAAATAGACCTTCCATTTGACCCTATAATCCCTTTACTAGGTATATACCCAGAAGACCAAAAAACACACTACAACAAAGACATCTCTACAAGAATATTTATTGCAGCCCAATTCATAATTGCTAAGTCATAGAAGAAGCCCAAGTGCCCATCAGCCCATGAATGGATTAATAAACTGTGGTACATATACACCATAGAATATTATGCAGCCTTAAAGACAGATAGAGACTTTACCTCTTTCATGTTTACATGGATGGAGCTGGAACATATTCTTCTTAGCAAAATATCTCAAGAATGGAAGAAAAAGTATCCAATGTACTCAGCCCTACTATGAAGCTAATTTAAAGGTCTCATATGAAGGCTATAACCAAACTGTAGCACAAAATATGGGAAGGGAGGGGTGGGGGGAGATTAGGGTGGAGGGAGGGTAATTGGTGGGGCCTCACCTATGGTGCATCTTAGAAGGGTACAGGCAGAGCTTACTAAATGCAGAATACAAATGTCTTCATACAATAACTTTGTTTTGGAAAATGTAGTTTTTTGTTGTTTGTAAAACATGTTATTCCTGTTAGCATGTAATTGATTTATAATTATTATTAATTTTTCATTAACTAATCCTTTAAATCAGGGGTGTCCAACTTGTGGCCTACTGGCCATATTCTGATTTTGTGATAACTTTTTTCATTTATCTCTGGTGTCAGATATCACAAAAAGTATGCACGGATCTTTTCTCTTTTTCTTTTCTTTCTTTCAATTTTTTTTTTTGCTAATCAGCTTTTGTTAGTGTTTGTGCATCTAATGTGTAGCCCAAGACAACTCTTCTTCCAATATGTGGTAGAGAAAAAAAAATAAAGATTTGACAAATGAATATCCCCTAAATTTTAAATTTTTCTCACTTTTAATTCCTAACATGATAAATATCAATAAACATAATCATAGAAACAAAATTATATGGTTCTTCTAAAAATCTATTAAAATTAAAGTTAAAACCCATGTAAGTAGATTCTGAGACTCAAAAGTATGAGAGTAACTGATCTAAGTTATAAGTCAAAGAATATACATTCTCTGGATAATTAAACAATCCTTGGGTGGGCTTTTTAGACAATGATTTTATGTAATACTGAAAAATCATTATGATCATTTTTCCTTACTTACTTCCCAGTTTTACATAATTATTCTGAACAACAGTGTAGACAGAATTTGAGTCCAAGCAATATGGCTCAGTTGCCTACTCTCTCAGCTATCGCAAGAAGACAAGGCCCAGTGGAGAGACAGAGCTCCCAGACATGGTGTTTAAAAGAGGAAGGGGTTTATTTCACCCAGAGGAGTGACAACACAGAAGGATTCAAAATGGCCGCATTTTCTGACTGGCTCAGTCTTCTCCTTTTAATCCCCAGTCAAAAAGTTCCAAACCATGGTTACCTTTCCCATTGGTCAGTTTGAATTATGCTGGAGAAGCGGGCTCCAAATTTTACAGAACTGTGGGCTTTCACAGAAGCAGAAACAAGCATCAGCCTCCAGGTCCCAGGAAGTTAAGTTTTTACAAATTCCTGAGAACTGAGTCACTCTGGAGAGGGTCTCCCAGGTATATTCTTGGGGTCTCCTCAAGAAGACCTCTGTTCTCTTACACCTTACTTCTTCCAGATATCTTCTCTCAAGCCACTAAGCCATTTTATATGTTGCAGACACATATAAATCTAATGAATAGAAACATCAAATTTAAATATAAAATACTGCTTTCTTGGAATATGGAGCAAACAGCAGGTAAGATTTTTTTAAAAAGAAACAGGCAACAAAATTATTCATATCCATGGACTCAAGCTTACCACAGACTCAACGAGGTCGATTGAGATTACTTACTTTTTTAAATCCCTGGAATTTTTCAAATCTTATTTAGTGAATCCAGTAATAGAACTGTTGATTAACATCTCCCCAAACGAAAGTACTTCTGTTAACATGGTAGAAAAAGAGTTTTCTGAAATGTTAGACAGAAGAAAGTCCTGATCAACACATTTTTCAACCCAGAAAAACAAGCCTCAATAGCAGAGAACAATAAATGCTGATCATTAGCAAGAGTGAGAAAGCTTTGACCACTTTCTTGGGACTCTCCCGTGCTACCTCCATGGGATAGGGGCAGATTGGCATAGACACTAATCCTTTCTGACTTCTGGAGTATTAAGCTTATACCCTAAAATAGTAGAATCATTGCACTTAACATGTGTTAACATCTGAATATACAGGTCACCAAATTGCTCTGCTTTAAAGATGGAATTAACTTAGAGACAATCAATCATTGGTCTCCTCTTTCACAAAGGCCAAGGCCATAGTATTTAGCACTGAAACCTCCATTCAGATTAGTGAATTCCACACTCCTTCTTCCTCCCAGGAGATGATCAAAGAAGAAAAGACTTCCTGAAATTTTCACTTCTCCAGGTTATTCGGTTTCACTAAGCAACACAAAGATCCAGGAAGTTATCAATTATTCATCAAAATAAAAATGACAAATTAAAATTGTTCTATGTGCTGGAATAGATGTTGAATTAAAAAAAAAAAAAAGGAGACCAAGAAATAGCAGTGTTTAAGCTATGGTAGCAGTGGGAATTGTAAATCAACAGGGAAAGGATATACTGTTGAATAAGAAGTGTTAAGACTGTCAACTAAGACTTTCTTGGAAAAAAATAAGTTGTACCCTCAGCTCACAACAAATAACAACAAAATTGGGTTGGGAGGGTACATGACAAAGAATGTTTAAGTAACTATTTACCTTTTTAGGTTTAGGTAGGCTTTTGTAAGCATGAATTCCAATTTAGGACCACAAAGCAAATGCTTAATATAGAATTAACTTTTTTGTAAAGAGAAGGAAAGAAAGAGAGAGAAAAGGAAATGGAGAAGGAGGGAAGGTAGAGGAAGGAAGAAGAGAGAAGGAGGGAAGAAAAATATTATAAAATTTTTAAACCCAACTGAGAAAAATACTGATAACATTTACATCAAAGAGTAACGCATTAGTATATAAAGAATTACAAATCAAATAAAAGACACCAACAATAATAGAAAAATGGAAGAAGTTATTTACTAAAGAAATGAAAATGCTGATTAAGTATGTAAATATATCTTCAACCTCATTAGTAGTTCAAGGAGGGCAAACTAGAATAAAATAAGATACCAATTTTTCCCTTTTATAATGGAAAAGATTTTGTTTTACTTTTAAGCATTTCTAAACTTTGGAGAGAGTTAATGAAGAGCTACTGTTTAAATTTTCTTTCCCCTCCAAAATTCATGTTCAGCCTTAATGCCCTATAGGGAAATGGCCATTGGAAGATATAGTTAAGAGGGATTTGCCCCCATGAAGAGGAATAGATAACCTTATAAAAAGGCTTGACAGAGAAAGATTATCCATCCTTTCCCCTCTGCATTCCACCATATGAGGATGTAGTGTTCTTCCCCTTTGGGGAACACAGCATTCAAGGCACCACCTTGGAAAAAGAGAATACACCTTCATCTGACAACAAATCTGTCCTGACCTTGGACGTCCAGCATTCAGGACCGTAAAAAATAACTTTCTGTTCTTCCTAAATTTCTCATTTATTTTCTTACAGTAGCACAAAACGGACTAAGCACATGAGAAAAGTCTATGCTCTTGTACTGCTGGGAAGAGTATAAAATTGCTTAACTTTGCTATCAGGAAAGATATCAATATGGATCAAAATGCTTTACAAAGACTATACCCTTGAATGAACAAATCCACGTTTAGTATCCTCACAAAGGGTTTAGGGGGAAATCTACAACCTAAATATGCTTCAGTGGGAAGAGCAGTTAGGTATGAAGGCACCAGAGGAGAGACTTTGTCACAGTGAAACATTGTGATAAAGATGTCTATTTTTACAAGGACTTGATAGATAAAAATAGATTTTTATGTAAAAAAAAGTAGGATTCAGAATAGTAGTTATAGTATGGCTCTCAAGTGGGGGAAAATATATAAATCTGAAAAGCAATTTCTCAAAACTATTAATACTAGTTATTGCTGAGTATTAAAATTTTTACTTTCTCTTTCCCTATATTTATTTTATAATTTTTGTTAAATGTAAAATATTTTAAAGGCTGAGAAATTATAGCTCCAGTAGTAATTTGTTTAAATAAACTTTAATTTAGAGAAATTTTAAATTTATAGAAAAATGATGAAGATAATCTATACAGAAAATTTCCATAAACCTTACATCATGTCTCTTACTATTAACGGCTATGATACATTTTTCACCATGAATGAACCAATACTGATTCAGTATTATTAACCAAAGTCCATATTTTACTCTTATTTCCTTACTTTTTACTTACTACCTTTTTCTATTTCAACATCCCATTCAGAATACCACATTACATTTAGTAAGTGGCTTCATTAGGACCCACTTGACTGTGTTTCTTATACTTTCCTTGTTTTGATAACCTTGACAGTTCTGAGGGTATTGGGCGGGTATTTTCTAGAAGAGCCCTTAATTGGGATTTGTCTTCTGTTTTTCTAATGATTAGACTAAGATTATGGATTTGGGGAGAAAGGCTATGAAGGTAAAGTGCTCATCACCTCATCCCAAGGGTGCATTTTGTCAACATGACATCATTGCTGACATTCACCATGATGGCCTATCTGAGGCTGGCTTCTCCACTGTGAAGTTGCACTGTTCACCCCCTATCCACCCTATGCTCTTTGTAGGGAAGTCACTGACTGTAGCCCATGCTTTAAGGAGTGGGAAGTTATGTTCCACCTCTGTGGGATATCCACAGAAATAATCTGGAATTCTGAAAGGGAGATTTGTCTTTCCTTTTTTTATATATCTAGTTATTCATTTATCTGTATCAGCACTGACTCACAGATATTTAATCTATGCTTTAGGTTATTCAAATTATTCCAATTTTCTGGCTATTGGACACTCTTTTAGTTGGCTCTTGTATCTCTTTGGCACACTCCCACTGTGTGTGTGTATGTGTGTGTGTGTGTATGAGAGAGAGACAGAGAGAGATATCTCCATTATTTCCTGGCACTATACTCTACTCCAGATTCATATTGTATATTTCCTGCCTCACATCTAGATTCAGCCATTTCTTCAAGCAGCCTGTTTCGATTTATCAGAAAATGGTATCAGAAACCATAGAAACCAAGAGGTCAGCTGTAGGTGTGCTTGTTGCTGTTGAGGTTTTATTGTTTCTAGGCCAACTCAGCTGACAGGGTAAGGAAATACATGTGTGTATACTAACCCTGGAACTTACACAAATCTGTAAATATTTCTCTGTGTAACCATGTCTATCTACCTTAAGGTAAACATCAGCTAATACTGATGTGCCAAATCATTCCCACCGCATGAATCATTATAGCCTCCTCCACTTGCACACCAGTAACCTTTCACTCCAGCGAAGGTACCTGGCTCTTGCTGTCTACCAGTTATTTTTTTAATTGTTCATTTTCAGTTTACACATATCGTAGTTGTAGAATTGTTACATCTGTACACCTATGAGAAATAACTTTATCAAATATAACTCTTATGTATAGTTTCTTTTGCCTTTATTCTTACAAAAGTCATGTATTTCCAAAGTTACTTATGTCTGCACCTTTTTGCCCACACCATTCAGGAGGGCCAATTCATACCTTTTTAATATAATTAGATTCATTTATCACAATCTTCATTTCATTCTGAGATCTTTCAACCTCCTGACGGATTTTTTTTCCTTTGCATACATTAAGACTCACTTTATCTTATTCATTTATTTTTTGACAGAGTCTTACTTTGTCACCTTCAGTAGAGTCCCATGGCATCACAGCTCACAGCAACTTCAAACTCTAGGGCTTAAGCAATTCTCTTGCCTCAGCCTCCCAAGTAGCTGGGACTACAGGCACCTGACACAACGCCCAGACATTTTTTGGTTGCAGCCATTATTGTTGTTTGGTGGGCCCGGGCTGGATTTGAACCTGCCAGCTCAAGTGTACGTGGCTGGCGCCTCAGCCCATTGAGCCACAGGCGCCGAACCTCCATGCTCTTTCTATTTCAGAGCTCAAACCACAATTTTTTAATCATAATTTTAAAAATTCCCTTCATACTTTTACATAAAGTAAATTAAACTTGGATTAGTGTTTTTCTTCCTTACCAATAACATTTGGCATCCTTCCTTATTACGATTCATTTCAACATGTTCAGTGGTTGGTTAGTGAAATAAAATATCTGAATGTTGGAAATACATATGATGAGTCAGAGGTTTCAAGCTGTATTTTCCAGTTGTTGTTCCTCTGTTCTTACTTCTGCCTAAATAGTAATAATAATAATAGAATCTAAACCAGATGACTTGTTAATTCTCTATTTTCCTAAATATCAGCTCCACTGGGCTCCAAGGCTAGTCCTGTTGGGTATATCCAGAGTTAGCAGAGTTAGATCTTTTAGGATCATGAGCATTCCACAGACTCTGGAGATATATAGATGGGGTAGAGAGGCAGACTGGCAAAGATTTTCCTCTTGGAGACTAAGTGTGAGGTTGAGCCTCTGGTTGAGCTTCTCCCTCTTTTGCTGTAAACAAATCAAATAATCAAATCAATAAAAGTTTCCTCAGTTAAGAACTGGAGTAGGATTGTAAGAACGGGAGTGATTATTTCCCATTGAATAGGGGAAGGGAGAAGCAGGGAGCACCCCTGGAGTGTACTCGCGCCACAGAGGGCTGTGGTATTGGGGCTCTACATTCAGATACTAATGAGTCTTTGCAGTTAAACAGCTTTGGCTCCCTGGACCCTTTCCTTTGTGCCTGTCCAGGAAGGTAGCTGGAAAGCTACCCACCACCACCACCACACCCCAGAGATGGCATTTGGTCTTTCAAAAAGAAGAAGCAATATTTTTTGCTACTGTAACCATCATCCTTGGTGTCCTGTACCATTATTCTCAGAAAAACCACTGAGGTATATAAATATTACTTTTAGGCATATACAAATTGACCATAAAGACAAAAATAAATTATTTGTGGTTTGGGTTTTATTTATTTAGCCCAATGAGATGGGAAGTTTTAGTTTTGTTTCTTTCATTTTCATTCTTTCATTTGTTTCTTTCTTTTCTCTCCCTCCTTCTTTATCACATTCCAAGAAAGGCACAAAGGAAGTTGGTTCTTTCTTGTAGATCGAATTTATATAGTTATTTCACTCTTCCTGTGTAACTTGCAAAATGCTAAGCTAATCACTGTTAAATTTGTGGGATAATTAAGAGGATGAATACAAGTCTATCAAGTTATTTCCTGCAGTGGCATTACCTCAAATGTGAAATGAACTTAGCTTTTTCTCTCCCTCCACCTTGCTCTGCTATCACACCGTGACTTTCCATGTGGAATGTGAAATTCCTGACATTTTCACAGGATCACATAGCCTTGAGATATTGCTTAGGAGTCTCCGTGCTGCTCATATTATTATCAAAATCTCCAGTGAACATTGCATATTTTCTACATTTTGTTTACTGCATTTAAGAAAGGGTCTATTATGAGGAAATGTGGACTTTCTCCGGCAATTTGTGTGTGCGTGCGCATGTGACAAGGAAAGAAATTAGAGGTTCAACATCCCTGCCTTGAATATTTATTCTAATGAAGTTACGACTATATGCTTGGCACACATGGGTAGTATTCATGCTGAATAAGAGTCTCTACAAATTATAGTTTTGCATAAATGAACAATTTCATATATGTTGGTAATTCATGCACTATCAAAGATACAAAGAACACTGATGCTTTCCAAGGTTTTTTTTTCCCTCCCTTTTCTCAAGGGGACATGATTAGATACTTTCCTTAATATGAGAGGAGAATGAAACAAATGCTGTGCCTCACACACGTCCCCCAAGTTGACAGACTGCAGAGTTGACCTTCAATGTGGGGCTGCTCTCTGTGTCTCAGCAGACCAGAACGCCAACTGTTATTTCTTCTTCTCCCTATGGAAAAACCGGCAAATGTTACCCAGATGAGAGAAGAGAGGATTCTATAAAACGCGGTCTTTAGCTAATTCTCCCAGGAGGCATCATGATACTCTCGCAAAGGCAGCACTGTTCACGGTTTCCGACAGTCATTCTTTTCTTCAGGTTCTATCATGTTGGATCTTCTGGGAACATGCAAATTCAGAAAGTTTAATGGCCATCGATCCCCACAGAGAAGCAATCTTATTAATGTTTTAGTCTTAAAAACACAGTGACTCTTTGGTAACTTATATTTTTAGATGGGAGGACGATTACACGGTTTATTTGTCAGAGGTTCCAGTTTGAGGCCAGGTCATTTGGGGATAGGTCTGACCATGCCTGGTTAACTGCTAATGTGGGTCAAGCTGGAGAGTCTGCCCAGGTGATAATAGTATACTCTTTGGAGAGAGAGAAGATACACCCTGAGGTGCTGAGTCAGCTGCTGAAGGATTATTCGTGACTCTGAGAATGGTATAGTGGCTCCTGTGCAAATTTGCGCCCAGCCTAAGCAAATCGCTCATGTGGGTCCTAAGAAGAAACTCAGATATACGTGGAAACTGAACAACTCAAGACGGAAGGAGCTGTGTCACCAAATTTTCTAAGCTACTGGAGTGCAAATAGGACTGATTTGATAGAATATCATGTAGAATCAGAAAAAGCTATTAGATATCATGAAATAGTTATTTGGCGTTAGCTCGGTTTGTGAGAGCACTGAGAAATGGCACTTTTGAGTGCACTTTGGCAAGTATTCATATTTATGAGTGCTTTTTATGACTCCCCACTGCCCGCACAGAGGATCCTTAAAGATATTTGAAAGGGACTTTGCAAAGACCTAGAGGTCCCATGTTAGCAAACACACTGATAAATGAATTATTAGCATGCATATTTATTTTACTGATTCCTATAGGATGATGAATACTGAGAAAAAGCAGTAAAATTTCTTCCATGTTTTTGCATTTTTCTATTGGAGCGATTCGTCATCATATCCTCTAAACTCAATGCCACCTTCCGTGTTGCACAGAGGCTGGGAGAGATCCACCCGTGTGCACGTATTTAAACGAGATTATTTCTGAACTGACACATATAAACTAGAAACATAATAAATGAGAATTTGAAAGAATGAGTTAAAGACAAGAAGCAGAAAACATTAGGAGAGTCATGCAATTTATTGAAAACAGAATTTTTCCTAGATGGATCTATTTGCTTTGAACTAGCCTATGATATTTTAGAATTTTGTTTACTGTTTTTAGCACAAACTGTCTAGATGAACAATACAAGAGTGCTTCTGAAGGGATTTAAGCATCATTTTCATATTCCCTGACTCCAGAAGAATTAATCCGTTAATGAATCAATTGGCGAATAGTTCTTACATACCTTGAAGTTACCCAGTTCTGCCTTTCCATGTTCTAATAAGAGATTATACGAATTTCTCCCTTAGTTTTATTGTTGCCTTTCAGCTCTGTAGTAACTTGTATGAGACATCTGTGCACTGTCCATCTAGCTGTAATTAAATTCTTCATTTCAGTGTTCTTTTTTTTAACTGAGAAATTAAAGGCCAATTCCTGTGGAGTGAAATATTTGTAAAATGTCTGCAAATCTAAGTAGCTCCCAAAGGGAAAAACTTTACAATCATACTCTTAATTAGGGTTCCAAATGTTCAGAGACTCTAAGAGAACACTGGTAAATATTATTTTTACAGTCTGATTAAAAACTCAACTCTCATGAATGGGTTCAATTCTTTCTCATCTTTCAAGTGAGAGGAGCCTGCGGGACCTTCTTACAGACCAAACGAATGATCCGTGTCCTCCTCGATGTATTGGACTACCTCACTGCAGTGAGAGCACGACTCCGTAATATAACCGTGCTTCTATCAAGCCCTTAAAAATTAGCTCAACCCACCAACTCTTTGAGCCTGGGACGGCTATTGGTTTACAAAGGTGATAGGTGCCATGGAGGCACATGTCCCTCCCTCTTCTTCCCTCCACCCCACACTGCACCTAAACGGTCTTACAGTGATGAACAAAAGGAAGAGAGGCAACAGTGTGTTCTCCCATTTGAACCCAAAGAAAGTTAGATTTTTTTTTTCTTTTTAAATAATAAGTTTGCCTGTGTAATTGCCAGTTTACATTCTGAGAAGAGTCTTGGTCTGGCCATGCAATGAGTTAATATATTTGAATGCATTTTTCCAAAAAGAATACTTCATTTTCCCAAGTTTGCTGCTCATGACCTGTTTACTGTGGGTCTAATAATTAGATTTAATTATGTTCCAGGGTTTATCTTGGTGCATTTCTTGTTCACAAAGCCAGAAAGCATACTAGAAGCAAAACAGCACTTTGGCCAAGTCTCCAAAACAAAAATACATAAAAGTTTATTATAGCAACTGACTAAATAACTTGGGCCAAAGATCTGGACTTTAAACTCTAATGGTGAGTGCTTTAGACATATTTTTCCTCCCACTAACAATTAACACTTATTCTAGTATGTATTTTCCTGGATTAAACATGTGTATGGGCATGACTGTTTCTTTTCAACTGGAGGCTCTATTGCCATTTAAAACTGTAACAAGTTTTTCCCATACCACTTTCAAAATTACCAGTTGGACCTTTAACTGGAGCTAGAGCTGAATGTTTACTTTCAATGAGGATGTCTACCAAACCAGAACCATGGAGTGTGCATGCTCCTTTCCTATGAAGAGCCCCAAGGCCTTTGGTCCCTACGTGTGCTTGCGGAACTACTGTCTGAAATGTGCAATGGGGTGAGGGATCGGATGGCATCCTTCATTCTGTTATAGAGGAGTGTGAGTCACTTACCAGTGCCTTTTTCATCCGACAGCTTTGCATTTTGAGCCCAGTAATATTTATTCAAGTGTTATACTGGCTGAACAGTTCATCCTTGGAGCCCAGCTCTATTGGGATCAAATAACCAGTGAAAGAATCAGTGATGGGAAAGGGAAAATAAGGAGTGAAAACTGTTTTACAAAAAGAAAGGGGAAAAAAAAGGAAATTGGCACAAATGAAAGACAGCCTTGCTTTTAAGATGCTTTTTTCTTTTTTTTCTGAACACACTTGTAAACTACCTTTTCTCTTAATAGTTCTCAGATTGTATTATCTATTAGGTTTATATTTGTTGAAGCTGTAGGTTTTGATTTTAAGTTGCTGTAAGTTAAATTTTCAGTAGAATTATATCAGATTTGTGTTTTAACTTTTAGATACTTTAAGTCTAAGAAAGTTATAATACATTCTTTGAGTTTTTTTAAATAAAGATCTACTGAAATAGACAAGAAAAATCCTGACTCTTATAACTATATATTCTGATGGTTAAGAAAAATGTTGGGTGTGGCTATAGAATCAGCCTCTGGGCTGAAAGCTCCCTGTGCATAGGCTCTTGCTATGTCAGCCTGAGCAAAGCTTCAAGCTCCCTCTGCTTTAGCTCCCATATGTGCAAAATGGCAATCACAACTCTGTTTACTACAGAAGGCATGTGTGATGTATTTAAATGCTGAGCATACACTAAGTGCTTACAAACATCATCTGGCATACACTAAGTGCTTATAAATATCAACTCTGGTTATTGCTATTTCGAGGTATGAATGTGATGACTCCTCTCACCTTGAAAGTGCCTTGTGCTGAGCAGGCCATACTCTGTATACAGCAGAACCACTATAGTGGACACCTCCCTACACTGACCACCTCCTTCAGTTGACCTAATTTTCATAGATTGGACATGCACCACATGGACATATCAGTACAGTAGGCCTCATTCGTTATGTTGACCACCTCTGAACACTGACCAGCTTGTTACAGTCCCTTGGCTGGCCAACATACAGAGGTTCTTCTGTGTTTAAAGGCAAAAAGAAGGTGATAGAAAATAAATGATTGGTAGAAACACAAAGTACTAGAAAACAGAATGGAGTCTGCATCTTAGGGACCAATGGAAAAAATGGCTCATTTAGGCAAATACTCTGATAATTAGGCTCAATACATCCCTTTATCTTAAATTAAGAATTCATTGAACTTTAAGCAAAGACTGGCATGCCTACTTTAAATAGCTGTGCTGGTATGTACCCATAGAGAAATAGGAGAGGCAGACAGGCTGAGTTTCCCAGTGTATGAAGACTGTATTGAGTTTCCTATATGGGGCCATATAAATAGATTGCCAGAAGGACCTGATAGAAGCAATAAAATCTTTTTGTGTGAAATAACTCAATGGTGAAGCCACTGCCTATATCTATTCTGTACTAAACTGACATTGAGCATAAGATTTTAAAAGGACTATAGCAAAAATTGATAAGCTTGAGATTGTATAACATCCTGCTAATGGACTGAATTGTAAGGGCAGGCGACTGCCCTCCGGTCTCTATTTCCCCCCCCCCGCCGTCTACTCCTTTGTACCTCCTGTGCTCTGTCTTTCCCTCCCTACTCCTTTGCATTCAGGCTTTCTGGGAAATTCCTGACCCTCTTCTGTCTGTACATTCTAATTCAGTAATTTAATCCATAGTCACAGCTTCATTAGTGCAAATTTCTCTCCTAAAATCCAGATATGAAATAATAATTGTCTGATAGATCCAGACGTTCTCTATGAGGCCATGGCATTTATCCTCATTAAGCCTAATATCCAAATCCTTTTGCTTCCCCTGCAAACCAGAGCCTTTGTCTGAACTCTCTATTTTTGTAAACAGCAAAGAGGCTGGTTGCTCTAGGGACTCCATGTAACCTTTGATTTTTAAATTGTCTTTATTTTCCTTTCCTCATCCAATCCATTGCCAAAATCTATAGAATTCCCCTGCTTAATTTTCCTCCCTTACTCCTCTTTTCCACTCAAATGTCAAATACTGGTCATCTTTCTAATACTGGTCTTTATGGATGTGTTTGCAACAGCTTTGCCTCCTGGACAAGCTGCAAATGAGACAGTCTGATGAGACATTTGATTCAACTTTGGCAGACTCTTAATCTATTTCCTTGTTTCCTGTTTGATCATTATCAAATTCATATTCTTGGGTTAATTGCAAGAATTGCCATGGTAGATAACAATCATATCCTTGCTTGGTTCATAACGTTTTAAAACTATTTATTGCTTATTTTAGATGTCTTCAACATTTTCCCATATCACACACATAATATTACATGTTCACTGCAGTGATATGCTCCCATGTGCAATTACAGGCATGAAATTATAACTGCCTTTTCTTTCGTAATCAACAAAGCATAGCAAAACACAAATCAGAAAGTGAGATTGCCAATGGACTCTCTTCTAAGAAAACAACCATTTAACTTGTGGAACCTAAAAAAAAAGAAAAAAAAATGGATTAAAAGTGTCTTGATATTGTCCTAAGGAAATGCAGCAAATGGAGACACAGTCATTCAAAAAAATCTAGTAAACCCCAGAGCAGCAAAATTCCACGGCACTTGAGCCATAATTCACCCAATTCACCTGTTAACCCACCGCACGCCACACCCATGTCTGTATTAGGGAAACTGTAAGCCAGAGGCCCTCTCCAATTAAATGTGGTAAAGAAAACAGAACCACCCTCTCTCCCAGCACTACCTAGGTGGGAGCGACAGTCTCACCGCGGGAAGACAGACTGCAACTTGTCACATCCCACCCTCTCCAATCCTCCCTTGCAGAAGCTCTTCCTTAGGTAGTAGCAGCCAAGCAGACCCAGCTTTTCTTACTCCACCCAGCATCCACTTATAGGATGGAAGGCAGGCTTGCAGGCCTCGCAGCCCCAAAATTCTGAGCTCATAATGACCCCAACCCAGCTTTCTCCCCAGACAGAGGTTCCATTCCCAAAGGGCTGCCACCCTTCTCATGACAGAGCAGGAGCCTCATTCTGAGAAAGTGGCACCTACACCCAGCTCTTACACATGTGTACGGGGAGAAAAGCAGTCTATATGGGCGAAGTGTCAGAGCTCTGTCTCTAGAGACCAACTTCATTTCAGACAAAGAGAGGAGGATTCCATGGGTAGTTCATTGTCGACAATAATTGTGAGAAAAATGAAAAGGAGACTAGATCTCATAAAGGCAAAATGGCTGGGCAACCAAAGGTCTGACAGAGGGAGCTCGGGAGAGACAATCAAGGTAAGCGTCCTGGGATCACAGACAATTCTGATGGTTGGAAACCCTGTGTCTAAGTGTTGTTTTCTGTTAGGTGTTGAGATCTGTTGGTCGCAGGGTTTGAAGAATGAAACCAGGGACCCCACAGATAAGTGTCACAATGGAGTTTATTGACAGAGAAAGAAATAGATAAGGAAAAGAAAGGTAACAACCTCATAGCAGAGAACTGGAGGGGGAGCCCCATGGGCCTTTTGTCTAGGGGATCACATATTGCCTGCAAGCAGGGAAGGTCTGGGGAATGCGTGCCCTGGACAGTGACTCTCTGTGTCATAGGTATTAGGTTTAATCCATGTGGGGCAATCAGAGCAGGACACAGAGCAGACCCAAAGGCATTTTCAAGTCTGACTAAGACACACATAGACCCAGCAACACAGGGAAGAAGTTTTACTGACACCAGGGGTTCAAAAGCAATTCTGGCAAAACACTACTAACTGAATAAGAATTACTCTGGCCCAGACGACTCCTAGAAAGCTAGGCTTCAAATTACTACCATGCACCCTAATAAAGACCATTTAGGAAAAACCCACAGTTAACATTATGAGGCTTAATGCTTTCTCCCTGAGATTAGAAGCAAGACAAAGACATCCATTTTGGGTACTTCTATTTGCAGGACAGTTAGGGAATACATATATATATATATATATCACATAAGTGGCATCCAGATTGGAAAGAAAGAAGTAAAACTATCCTATTCACAGATGACATAAAACTCTAAGGGATACGCACCCACACCCACCCACACACACATCTACTAGTGCAAATAAACAACTATACCAAAGTTATATGATACGAGATACAAGGTCTAAATTGTATTTCTATGCATTAGCAATAACATTATGAAAATAAAATTAATAAGATCTTATTTAAAATAGCATCAAAAAATAAAATACTCAGGTGCAAATTGAATAAAAGAAGCATAAGATTTGAAATTGAAAACTATAAAATATTATTGAAAAAACTAAAAGTCTAATTAAATGAAAAGATACCCCATGTTCATGGTTTAGAAGACTTGATATTCTTAAGATGGCAATGAGCTTCAGATTTATCTACAGAATCAATGCAATCCCTATTGACAGTCCAGCTGGCTTCTTTTAAAGTGAAAGACAAACTGATCTTCAAAATTAATATAGACATACAAGGAACACAAAAGAGACAAAATAATCTCAATAAAGAACAGTTGAAGGACTCATCAATTTCAAAACTTATTGCAATATTTACAGTGATCAACGCAGTAGGTACAGGCATAAGGATGGACATATAGATCACTGGGAGAGAACTGAGAGTCTAAAAATTAAACACATTTATGTCAACTGATTTCCAGAAGGCTGCCAATGCAATTACACACAGAGAGGAAGGGTGTGGAGTATATTCTTTCAACACATAATGCTGGGGCAACTCGTCAGCTACAAGTACATTAATAAACTTGGACACTTAACTGATGCTACAAAAAATTAAAATCTTTTGTGTTGTAAATTAAGAGAGGAAAGATTTCCAATCACACATGTGATCAGGCACTTGTACTCGAAAGTCTAAATAATGGTTACAACTCAAAAAGACAACTAATCAATTTTAAAATGGACACAAATTTTGAATAGATATTTCTCCAGAGAAAATACTCAAATGGCCAGGAAACATATGAAAAAATGCTCAGTATTGGGAGTCATTAGGAAAAAGAAAGCCAAAACAATGAGTTACCAATCCTCATCTATCATGTTAGATATGACCAAAAAGTCAAATACCATAGCACC
The DNA here is from genome assembly GCA_963573935.1 of Arctocebus calabarensis. Classification (NCBI taxonomy): domain Eukaryota; kingdom Metazoa; phylum Chordata; class Mammalia; order Primates; family Lorisidae; genus Arctocebus; species Arctocebus calabarensis. Next base: position 17,066 of record CAUYON010122129.1, read on the forward strand.
TTGGTATTCATGGAGGATTGATTCTGGTACCACTAATGACTATCCAAAGCCAGAGATGCCATTATGCCTTATATAAAATAATACAGTATTTGCATATCCTCCCATAGCAATACCTGCACATCACTTCATTTCTGTAAATTCAATGTAGAATCAGGCATGCAGCAAATGAAAGTTTTGCTTCTTGAAACTGTGGAATTTTTTGTCTAATATTTTTAATCCATGGTTGGTTGAATCCATGAGTATGAAACCCACAGACATAGAGGGCTGACTATAAACACAAATAATAATAAGAATCTGGAGAAATCAGAACCCCTGCTATTAGGAGGGATTGTAAAATGGTATAGCCCTTCTGAAAAATAGTTTGGCAGTTTCTCAAAATTTAAACACACAGTTACCATATGACTCAAAAATTCCACTTCTAGGTATATACCCCAAAGAAATAAAAACATAACACAAACTTCTTCACAGCAACATTGTTCATAATAGACAATTGGTAAACAACCCACAAGTTTATCAGCTGAAAAAGGAATAAATAAAATGTAATGTATGCATATAAGGAAGTATTTGGCAATAAAATAAATAAAATACTAGTAAATACTACAAAATGAATGACCTTTAAAAACATATGCTAAGGAAAACCAGACAGTTACAAAAGACTACATATTGTCTGATTCCATTCACGTGAAATGTGCAGAAACAACAAGTTCATAGAGATAGAAAAATAGATTAATGGTAGCTTCTGGCTGAGAGGGTAAGGTAGCAGAAAGGGGAATTAATATTTTAAAGTATTTTTCTAGGAGTGACAGAACATTGCAAAATTTGATTATGATGATCACTGCATAACATCATGAATAATCTAAAAACCATCAAAGTGTGCACTTTTAATGAGTGAATTGTATTATAGGTGTATTGTATCCCAATAAACCTTTTGAACAATGCTAATTAGGCCAAATAAAATTACTGAATGTATAACTTATTAATCTGCTATAACATTTTAAAATATAAATTAAAACTCTCTTAAATACTTGAAACTTAGAATTTCAAATGATTTGTTAAGTAGTCTCTTGAATTCTCTAGAACAGTGCTGTCAATAGAACATAATCTGAATTGATATGCAATTTTAAATTTTTTAGTAACCACATTTTTAAAAGTGAAAAAAAATTCACTTAATTTTAGTAATATGCTTTTATATATAGTATACTCATATATATATATATATATATATATGTTTAGGGATTCACTGAGGATACAAAGAACCAGGTTACACTGATTGCATCTGTTAGGTTAAGTCCCTCTTATAATTGTGTCCTGTCTCCAAAAGGTGTGTCACATCCCATGGCCCCCACCCCTCTTTCTTCTTCCCTCTCCCATCCCCTACTGTGTACTAGGTCATCAATTGTCCTCATATCAGAATTGAGTACATAGGATTCTTTCTTCTCCATTATTATGAAGCTTTACTAAGAATAATGTGTTCCACTTCCATCCAATTTAATACAAAAGATGAAAAATCTCCATCTTTTTTAATGACTGAATATTATTCCATGGTATATATATATACCACAGCTTATTAATGCATTCCTGGGTTGGTGGGCATTTAGGCTGTTTCCACATTTTGGCAATTGTAAATTGAGCTGTGATAAATAATCTAGTGCAAATGTTCATATGATAAAAGGATGTTTTCTCGGTAAATGCCCAGTAAGGGGATTGCAGGGTCAAATGGGAGGTCTAATTTGAGTTTTTTGAAGATTCTCCATACTTCCTTCCAAAAAGGTGGTATTAGTTTGCAGTCTCACCAGCAAAGTAGAAGTGTTCCCTTCTATTCACATCCATGCCAGCATTTGCAGTTTTGAGATTTTGAGATGTGGGACATTCTCACTGGAGTTAGGTGATATCTCAGGGTGGTTTTGATTTGCATTTCTCTGATGATTAGGGACGATGGGCTTTTTTCTCACATTGGTTAGCAATTTGTCTATCTTCTTTAGAGAAGGTTATATTCATCTCTCTTGCCCAGTGATCTAAGGGATTGTTGGTTCTTTTTTATGTTGATTAATTTGAGTTCTCTGTAGATCCTAGTTATTAAGCTTTTATCCAATACATAATATGCAAATATCTTTTCCCATTGTGTAGGTTGTCTATTTGCTTTGGTTGTTGTGTCCTTAGCCGTTCAGAAGCTATTCAGTTTTAAGTCCCATTTGTTTATTTTTGTTTTTGTTATAATTGCCACAGAAGTCTTCATAAAGTCTTTCCTCAGGTTGATATCTTCAAGTGTTCTCTCCACACTTTCTTGAGGACTTTTATTGTTCTATGCCTTTAAATGTCTATACTTTACAAAGCAATCTACAGATTCAATGCTATCCCCATTAATACCAACATCGTACTTTCAAGACTTGGAGAAAATAATTCTGTATTTTGTATGGAACCAGAAAAAAACCCATATAGTTAAGGCAAATCTAAGCAATAAAAGGAGAGCTAGGGGCATCAGCCTACCAAACTTTAGGCTGTAGTTTGGTAGTGGTCAAAACATTTTGTGTCAGCATGGTACTGGCACAAATATAGAGACATAAATATCTGGAACCAAATAGAAAACCATGAGAAGAAATTAACATCTTATAGCCATCTTTGATAAACCAAATAAGAATATACACCGAGGGAAAGAATCCCTATTCAATAAATGGTGCTGGGAAAACTGGATATCAACAGGTAAAAGACTGAAACTGAACCCATACCTTTCCCCAATCACAAAAGATATTCCATTTAATCTCATATTTCTGAAATATTACTTTAATATTTAAGAAATATAGACATTTAATGAGATATTTTATATTCTCTTATATGTCTTTTTCACATCTCATCTGTATTTTATACTCAAAACATATCTGAATTCCAACTAGCCATACTTCAAATGCTCCATAGCTACATGTAGCTAGTAACTAACATATTGGACATCACAATTCTAGAAAAATTTTTGTAAAATGCAACAATAATTGCTATTGTGTTCATTTTCATTTTTCAATCTTTAAACCACTCTTCTTTTCCTTACATTATTACATGGACTAGGGCCTCCAGTAAAATAATTTTAAAATGTGGTTACTAAACTACATTATTTCTTACTTAGGAATGTTTCTTATGTTTTACTATAAGCTTAAACTACCAAAATAACTTGTGAATAGTTTAATAGTTTACTGTAAACTTAAACTATCAAAATAACTTGTGAATAGTTTAATAGTTAAATTTGACATACTGATGAGTATTATTAACTGTTTATTGTCCAAACTTTGTTTTGTTACACTGAGTTCTTTTCTGCGATGTCTATTGTAGGTAGCCCATACTCAAGTCCTCCAGACAATTCAAAAAAAGTTTATACTGGTTTAACTTTGGCTCCTTCTGAGATGCTTTCTATACAAAGACATAAAAAGCTTTATGTTATACTAAATCAGGAACCTAGTACTTTAAGGAATCTTCTTCTCTAAAAATAAAACTTTGCATAAAAAACAGGAATATTTGCACTCATGAACTCATTTGCACTTTATGAACTCTATTATTGTCCTTTGAAAAAGCAAAACAATACACATACAAATTAAATTATTGTATTTAGATAAATTAAATTAATTCTGAGAGTAACTAAATTAATTCCCCAAAGTCTCATTTAGTTTTAGACAGTTAAGCAATTAAGTAATGTTTACTTTCCCAAAATTATATTAGTGGGAAAGGAAAGACTATGAAAATGTACAGCTGTTAAAATAATTGGTTTTAGTGTATACCACACATTGTTTCTATATATAGCATGGAAAGAGAAAAATAAATGTAAAATGTTTATACATATACACATACACACAAATACACACATATATTTAAGAAATTTTGTTGTTGTTGTTGAATAAACTTCTATGTTTGGTTTGTCCCTATCGAAGCAAATAGTGAAATTTGATCCCCAAAGTGGTGATGGTAAAAGTGGAAGTTGTTTAGATTATAGGGGCAGATTCCTCAAGAATGGGTTGAGTTCTCACTCTCACAAAACTTCTGGAAATAGATTAGCTCCACAACAGTAAGAAAGCCGGTTATGCTCCTCAGTTTTTCTCCTTTGCACATGTCCACTTCAGTTTTTACCACTCTGCCATGTTTTGATGCACCATCGATGCCCTCACCAAAAGGTAGAAGCATGCCCTTGAACTTCTCAGCCTGCAGAACCATTAGCTAAATAAACCTTTTTTTTTTTAAAATAAATTACTCAGACTCAGCTATTATTTTATGGCAACAGAAAATGAACCAAGATAAGAGAAAAATATTCAAATTTACTCAAATGTTATATTCACAGAATTAATAGCCCTTTAATTTTGCTATATCTCTTTATCAATGAAATTCACATTAAATGGTTTTTATACATATTAAGAGCTGTTATAGAATCTATAACAGGAGGAAAAATATTCAGACTTTGTATTGACAGAAAAAGTAGACCTTTACTTATATTACATCTCTTTTCTTTACTCATCAGTCAAACCCATATTAAATGGCTTCTACACATACGTGGATTAAAGGTCTGGCTTAGATTCTATGTCTACAAATAGGAAAAATTCTATGACAACTATAGGAGACTTCTTTCACAAACTCAGAAAACACATAATAGACAAGGAAAATATTCTACATTCTCTTTTGTAAGAAACTAAATTCAAGTTTTCATCTAAGTTGTCTCTTAAAATCCATTCACTATATTGATTTTATAACTGGTTGGAATATAGGTTTAATAAATTTAAATAAATATTCCACTGGTTTCTTCTTCCAGGAAGGTAGAAGAAATATAATTTCCCCATTCCTCCACAAGTACAATGAGAAACCCTGAGCCTTTGATATGAAACAAGCATAAGAAATGTGGAGATAAGACCAACTTGCTTGGTAAATTGGGAACCACACAGTAGTAAATTCTTTAGGATTTATTTATTTTTGATTCATATATACTCAAATTAAAGCTAAAGAAGTCACCAATGTAGAAATGCCAATAAACACAGACAGAAAATGTCCCCCCAAAAGCCTCCTTTCTTCAGGTAAAGACCAGAAAAAGGAGCAATCTTGTAAGACAGAAAACTTTCAGACCCTAACCAATGTACTCCAGTGCTATGGTTTGCATGTGTCCCACAAAGTTTGTATGTTGAAAACTTAACTCCTAATACAACAGTGTTGGAATGTGGAACTTAATAACAAGTGATTGGATCATGAGATCAAAACCCTCATAAACGGATTAATGCTATTTTTTTATGGGAGGAGTTAGTTATTTATTTTGAGAATTAGTTGTAAGAAACAAGCCTGACCCCTAGTTTCTTTCTCACTGCTTCATCAATTTGCTTCTTTTTTGCAACTTATGCCTTCAACCATAGGATGCCTCTCATCAGATGCTAACACCATACTCTTGGACTCCCCAGCCTCCATACCCTGAGGAATAAATTTCTTTTCTTCGTAAACTCCCCAGCCTATGGTCTCTATGGTTTCTATGACACAGCAATAGAAAATGAACTAAGACATTCAGTCAAACATCACAAGACAAACTTGGCTGTATGTCCACACACATCAGCAAATGCAGAGAGTAGAGTGTCAGGACTTTATCTTTGAACAGTGGTGATAAGCTAATTCCTCCTTCTATAGCATCAATGAGTGTAATGATGTGAGTATTTCTATCCCTCCCAACTACAGAGATATGAGTAAAGACCTAGGGGATACCTCACTATCTGTGAAAGGGATTCCTTTCTTAGGTGTCAGTGAAGGCTGAATGTGGAACCTGAACTTCTACCCCATCCCATCTCTTTTCCCTGCTATAGGGGTGTTATAGAAACCCAACTAAAACAGAAGGTTTAAATAAGATCTAAGGTCTTCTCACAGAATTCCCCCAGATGTATAGGCTCCAAATAAAAATTACTCATAATACCAAGAACTAGGAAAATCTCAAACTAAACTTAAAAAATATGTAAACAATATATACCAGCACCAAGATGACAGCAATTTCAGAATTATCTGACAAAGGTTTAAAGCAGCCATCAAAAAATGTATTAAGGACTAACTATGAATATATGTGAAATGAACAAGCAAACAAAAAAGAAAAAATATCAGCAAAGAAATAGAAGCTCAAAGAACCTAGAACAGTGGTTCTCAACCATCCTAATGCCTTCTAATGCCACAACTCTTTAATATAGTTCCTCATGTTGTGGTGACCCCCAACCATAAAATTATTTTCGCTGCTACTTCATAACTGCAATTTTGCTACTTCTATGAATCGTAATGTAAATATCTCATATGCAGGACGTATTTTCATTGTTACAAAGGGGTTGCGACCCACAGATTGAGAACTGCTGACCTAGAAGGAAATTTTAGAAATGACAAATACAATTAATGAAATTTAAAAATCTCAATGGATAGACACATGAGCAGAATAGAGAAAGCATAGAAAATAAATAATAATCTGGAAGAGAGAACAACAGAAATTACACAATCTGAACAAAATAGAGGAAACTGAAAAAAAGATGAATGTGTTTTACAGACTGAAAGGAGCATAAGAACATAGCTAATATTCCGCAATATCTGAGTCCCAGACGGAGAGAAGAAAAAGGGTATAAAGAAAATGTATTGGAAGAAGTAATGGATGAAAACCTCCCAAAGTTGTCAAGAGACAAACTATACATTTAAGAAGCTGAGTAATCCAAATAGGAGAAATCTAAAGAAGTCCATACTAGGACACATCCTAATCAAAATTCTAAAGACTAAGGATAAAAAAGAATATTGAAAGCAGCTAAAAAAGAAATCCCTCCTTGCTAGTAGAAAATAATTTAAGTTACAGGAGAGTTCTTATAAAAAATCTATGAATGCCAGTGAACACTGGAAAACCCTTTCAAAAGCTAATAGGAAAAACTGTCAACTCAGAATTCCATATTTTAAAAAAATCACTCAGCAGGAATAATAAGGGGAAATCAAAACATTGTCAACTGAAAGAAAACTAAGGATTTTTAGCAGAAGTCCTACCCTAAAAGAATGACTAAAAGACAATTTTCTAAATAGAACAAAAACTATAAAAATAGAATTCCTAGAACATTAGAAAGAAAGAATAACAATGAAAAGAATAAAAAATATGAGTAAATGCAATACATTTTCCTTCTCTTCTAGTATTTCTTAAAGCATGCTTGATAGCTGAGACTCATTGTCTATGAGTCTCTAAAACATGAATGTAGAGAAAATATTTAAGAAAAGTGTATTATAAATGAGGGATAAAGGAATGTAAAGCAATGTGTGGTTTCTAAATTGAACTGATGACATTCTGCTATATGAGGCACCATCATGAATGGTATGTCAATCAGGTTGATAAAATATCTCAGATTGCATGTGAAGCCCCCACACTGTACCCCATGGTTGAACTAATGTACACAGCTATGATTCAATAAAAAAAAAAAAAA
>CAUYON010122130.1:0-16212 GCA_963573935.1 Arctocebus calabarensis
CCACTAGAATTCTCTCCCTCTACCAGGAGCCTTAGTGTTTTCTGTATTCTTTTCTGTGAATAAATTCTGTCTTACCACTAGGGAGTGAGGGGAAATAATGTAATGAAGAATAATAAAATACATGTTAATTGAAAAAAAAAAAAGTCTCTGTGTGTGTGTGAAAGAGAGGAGACAAAGAAGGAGAGAAAACTGAGCCAGGATGGTGGCATTTTGGGATAGAGAGAACAGGTACAAAGGGCAGAGAGCTTGACTGAGAGAAGGCCCGTCCCGGGATGGGGGGAGAGTGTAAGAGATGAGTCTCTGGATTGCAGGGCAGGGGCATGCTCGGGACTTTGGCTTTTATTCTAAACGCGGCAGGGCAGTGTGGAGAGGCCTCAGTGCATTCTGTTTAATTCTTTTGCTTTAGAGGCGTGTTTCTTGTCCCTGCCAGGCTGCTCATTTCTCAAGGGTGTACCATCCTTCAACTCCGCTCCCTTACTCGGTCAGAGGGTGGATGATTCCTGAATGGTCAAAAAACAGGGCGCAAGGAAGCAAAGGCGAGGTACGTTAATGACTTGGTTTTGTTTTCAAGCTCAAGCTTGCAGTTGTTTCCTCCCCTTCACATTTCTTCCGGCTCATATTTTAATACCCTCTCAGCTTATTGGTGGAGGTTTGGTAGATAGAGTTTATGGGGGGAAGCAAATTTTCATTTATTGTAGTTTATGTTTATTATATGTATATATTCTCATTATTTTATGGGCAGAGAGTGTTCCTTATGTGATACTCTTTAGGGAGATAATATGCAGAGAGATCTTCTATTTCATTTTTACTAACACCACTGCAGTTTGCTAAATCATCGCCGTCAAGCCATACTTTAATTCAATCTACTTTATTGCTTTCCAAAGCATTTCCTATGAGGAAGATTACATTCCCTGGGTTTTAAAACTAACCGAGGCTAAAACATGCAAGTGAAATTAAGCAAATGCTTTGTCCTGTTCAGCTTTCTTCTGTCTGTGTGTCTGTCACATGTGGGCAATGGAACTTAACCACGTGGGATATGAAGAAGAGAAATGTGTTCAAAGGGAGCTTACAACCCCGTGCTCTGCTGGGGAGCCTTGGAATTAAATGAATCTGGTACTAAACTCTGGCTCTGCTACTAATTAACTGCAAGACCTTAGGCAAATTACTTCATATTTTAAAGCTTCAGTTTCCCCATTTGTAAGATGGGGATAATTGCACTAGTTCAAGTGCTCTAAACATGTTGCTGTTTTAATATCAGTTTTTAAAAAGATCATGTCTATAGTTCTTGGCAAAGTTGTAGCATATAGTAGGTGCTAAAGAAATAATAGCTATTTCTGCTAATACTTAAAATGCTATAGCTTACGTTTTGGCTTCAATCAAGTTATTGAACTTCTTTTTTCTTTCTTTCTTTCTTTTTTTTTTTTTTGAGACAGAGTGTGACTTGGTCATCCTTGGTAGAGTGCTGTGGGATCAGCTCACAGCAACCTCAAACTCTTGGGCTCAAGTGATTCTCTTGTCTCAGCCTTCTGAGTTGCTGGGACTACAGGTGCCGGACACAATGTCTGGCCAGTTTTAGAGATGGGGTCTCGCTCTTGCTTAGGCTGGTCTCGAACTCCTGAGCTCAAGCAATCAATTGGCTTTGGCCTCCCAGAGTGCTAGGATTACAGGCATGAGCCACCACGCCCAGCCTCTGATTGAACTTTTTTGGGACTTCATATCATCGTCTCTCAAATGGGGTAATGCTGGCAGCGGACCAAATTCGTTTGCTATGTGTATCAAAGCCAGGAGGTGCGTAGGAAGTAGCTGGCATATGGCAAATCCTTAGTAAACGTTAGCCTCTGTTGTTACCAGTACCAGTTATTATCACGGGTGTTTGCCCCTGCTTTGAAACGCTAAATAAAAGTAACGTTTCAGACTATGCAAAGGCTAAGAATTCCTCAAGTAAAAAAGACCACGTGTCAGATATTATTGATTCTTCAGTTTATGTCATGTTCCCTAAGTCGGAGGTATTTTTCATTTCTTACTACTTTAAACAATTGCCTTTGTTGTGGTAAGTTAATTCTAGAGTCACCACTGCCACTTAGCTTGGTTGACTGCTTTGAAAGGTGCCCAGTGACTCCAGTGACAACAATCACCTTAATTTAACAGAATAGTGTCGACCAGGAGTGGGCTAAGACCAAAACGTATTAAAGTTCTTTCATTAACCGAAGAATGAAATTCACTTCTCATTATGTTATCCAGGACTCCCTGAGATGACCAGATTATGTTTGCTAAGCTCCCTGGCTTGCCAGGCACTCACCACCTCCCACAGTCTCTGCTTGGTCATCTTCTCCAGCTGTGTCATGAACTAGGAAAGAAAAGAGATTTGCTGAGAAAGTGAATTTGGCAACTTCATCTGCCTGCTGGCTATTGTACTGTGGTGAGGATGGCTGAGCGTGGATTAAAACCAGCCCCCCAGCCCCCAGAACAGCTTCATGGAGGTAGAATTGATACCCAAGAAGTTGTACGTATTTTAAAATCTACGATTTGATACATTTTCACATATACGTATAGCTCTAAATCCATTACCGCAGTCAAGATAACAAAACATCCATCACCCTCCAAAAGGTTTCTTCTCCCCTTATCATCTGCCCTCCCTCCCAGCCCTTCCCCCTCCCTCCCAACCCTTCCCCCTCCCTCCCATACCGCACCCACCTTGTTCTTACAACACGGATCTGCTTTCTGTTACTGTACATTAATTTTCATTCTCCAGCCTTTTATCTCTATGATTTTATACAACATGCACCATTTTTTTGTCTGGCGTATTTAACTCAGCATGATTATTTTTCTAAGGGACGTTTAAAGCCCCACTGCCCTCCACTATACTCAGACCACTTTCAGTAATAGCCGTCAACTATCAACGTGTGCACTGCTGGCAGAGGCGCCCTGTAAATCCTCACAGAGCCCCCTTCTTTGTTGCTGTGTCATGGCCAAGGGCACTGAAGCTGAGGGTGGTGGCCCTGAGTCCACATAATAGGACATATTCTAACTCAGGTTGGTCTAACGGCAACTTTGTTCTTTCTACCTGGGTTCAGGCTGTGGTCACGAGCCTGACTGATTTAGAGACCCCAGCATCAGCCCCTGGCTGAAGCACCTCCCAGAGTGAGAGTTGACAAGTTCCTTAACCGTGTTTCACCTGGCTTTCCCCACTGTAGAATGGGCATGTGGTGGTATGAGGCCATCATGTTAGGAAGAAAAATAGAGGCATTTTTGTGTCATGAACTGGGAAAAAAAAGAGAGAGATTTGCTGAGAAGGTGAACTTGGCAACTTCATCTGCCTGCTGGCTAACTTACCACAAAAATAGAAGAGGGCATTTAAGGGCTGAGCCTTGTATACCGAGGGTGCTCCAAAAAGTTTACACATTTTGAGAAAGGCACGCAACTGTGTAAAAATTGTAATACTCAAATCACATTTGACTTCTGCAGTTCCAAGAGGTGCCCAAACGTGATTGGATTCATCTTTTCTTATTGGTATGTATTGAATATTACAATTGTAGTACAGTTTTTTCCTTTCTTAAAATGTGTTCACATGTTTTGGCACCCTCAGGATTTGAAGGACCCCCTGAAATTGGGCATCTCGATGATGGCTAATGTATGGTGGTGGAATGAAGGCAAAAAAGTCCCCTTAGTATTAGACAGCCTGATGTGAAGTGTAGGAACAAGAGAGGAGGAGAGAACATGTCATTGAACCTTGCGTTGCTCTTTGGACCCGACAGACCGTTGCCTGGGTTCTCCTAGACGCAGTAAATGTTCGATGACTACATGAGGGATGGACAAAGAAGTGAGCACCTTGTGTCGGCGGTTACACCAGCGTGATGGAGAGAGAGGGAAAGCCTCAGTCAGAAAAAGTTCACTGTGTCCACACATTGCATTGAGGGGAGAACTTGGAAAGACATTTTTTATTCATTACTCTAAGACGTAAGACCCAAAGGGTATTCTGCTTTCTACATTACTACTTGCCATAGGTACCATAGGCAGGGGGATGAGAAGGAGCGCTTTGTCCTGCCACCCGTCTGTAAGCAAAGCCTCAGAAGGCCTTGTGCATTGCGTCCTACCTGATTGTTGGGGCCCAGCGGGGGTGGCTGTGTCCCGTGGTTTCCCGAGGGCGGGCCGGGGATGCTCCTACTGCAGGTGCTGTGCGACCCAGTTCTCCGTGTGGTACTCAGTTGCCACTAGCGCCAGGCAGGTGCGTTTCAGAAGGCAGGGGAATTTAAACGGGGCACTGGAACTTGGAGATGAGCTAAGGGTGCTGGCTCAATGAGAAGAAACCTAAGGTGTTGGTAGATTTGTTTCTTAGCAAAGACCCAGAGAGGCAAAGGGGCTTTCCCAAAGTGGCACAGCCTATCAGAGGACGAGCCAGCTCTGGCCCTCACGTGTGGGGTCGCTCTTTCCTTCTCCAACAGTCATCAAAGCCTTTTCTTTGATCACTTTTTTTTTTTCCTTTAGTTTTTTTTTCAGCTGGGGCTGGGTTTGAACTTGCCACCTCCAGCATATGGGGCCGGTACCCTACTCTTTGGAGCCACAGGTACCACCTGAAAAAAAAAAATTTAATTTCAAATTAATAGGAGAGTACAAATGTTTAGGTTACATTGTGTTCAATTCTAAGGTAAAGTTCAAGTTGTGGTTGAGCCCTTGACCCAGGGGTGTGCTGAACACCCTCACATTGTGTGTATTAGGTGGTATTCTGCCGATCACACTGTGTCTCCTCCCTTCCCCTTTCTCTCTTCTCCTTCCTCTCCCTTGCTAGACTATACTTTTGTCTTTCTTTGTGTTTGTCATTTACATGCTGGCTTCATATTAGTATTGCATATAGTGAATACTTTTTTTTCCATTCTTGAGTTACTGTACTAATAAGAATGCGCTTCCCCTCCCATCCAGGTCAACACAAAAGAAGTAAAGTCTCCATTTTTTCTTATGGCTGAGTATTACTCCATGGTATATGTATTCCATAGTTTGTTAATAAGGCATCAGGAAAAACATATAATAAAAGAATCTAGCACTTTACTGTGTGCTCACCATGTGCCAGGGGCTGTTCAAAGTGGTTTCCATGAAATCGCTCATGTAGCCCGCACTGTAACCCCAGGGACTCAGGGTCACTACTCAACCCATTTTGCAATTGGAGAAATGGGGGCCCAGAGAGGTGACATGATGGGGCCAAGGCCACATCACTGGTAACTACTGGATGCAGGACTTGAACCAGAGTCTGGCTCAAGCGACCTTATTCTTAGTATATACTGTGGAGTTTCTCCTTTAAAGGAATTTGTTTGTGAAAACTCGATTAAATAATTAATTAAAAAGGGAAATTTGGAAATATTTCTAAAGAATGTACAGAAAAAGTTGTTAGTGCTTTAAAAGATTGCATGCTGTGGATTTACACTAGTGTTTAGAAAACACTAGTGTACGTGAAATAAGCCAGGCAGAAAATAACAAGTAGAATGTGATTCCACTTACATGTGGGATCTAAAATTGGTGGAAGCAGAGAGAAGAATGATGGTTTTCAGGGGTTGGGAGTTAGAGTGGGTTGGAGAGAGGTTCAAAGGGTACACGGTGTCATAGAGAAGGAATAAGCTCTAGAAATCTATTGGACACTGTGGTGGCTATAGTTAATAATTGAACTTAAAAAGCACTAAGTAGGGCTGGGCACAGTGGCTCATGCCTATAATTCTAGCATTTTGGAGGCTGAGGTGGGAGGATCCCTTGAGCTCAGGAGTTTCAGACCAGACTGAGTAAGAGCAAGACCACATCTCTACTAAAAATAGCACAGATTAGCAAGGCATCACTTTGGGCACCTGTAATCCCAGCTACCTGGGAGGCTGAGGCAGGAGGATTGCTTGAATCCAGGACTTTGAGGTTGCTGTGAGCTAGGCTGAGGCCACTGTACTCTACCCAGGGTAACAGAGTAAGATTCTGTCTCAAAAATAATGATAATAATAATCACTAAGAGTAGAGTTTAAGATTTCTTACTGCAAAAAAAAAAGAAAAATGAGTATGTCGGATAACACGTGTTGATCAGCTCAGTTTAGCCACTCTACAATGTATACATATTTCAAACCATCATCTGTGTACCGTAAACATAAGCAACTATTATCCGTCAACTACAAATAAAATTACAAAATACATTCTAGACTTAGATCCTGATGGTGTTGCCAGCATGATGAGTGTTCTAAGAACCGCTGAATCGCATGCCTTAGAAAAGGGTCAATTTCATGAATGTAAATGAAACCTCAATTTAAAGATACACATGATAATGGAGTTTTGTAGGGTTTTTATCAAGGACCAGCTGACCTGCTCTCTGCACATCGTCAATGTCGCTGTGTCCCCCGTGGAGGGGGGATGGCTATGGTGCAGGGGGATAGTGGAGAACACAGGCATTATAGTGCTATAATGAGAAGGAAAGGGCCCAAAGAAGAACGGGGATGCTGCTGATGGGGACGGTGGTAGCAGCAGCTTTTTTTCATTGAGCTCTTTCTGAGTGCCAGGCTCTGTTCTAGTGCTTTTTGACGTCAACTCACTTAGTCCTTTTTTATGATGAGTATCCTGAGGCCCAGAGAGGGTAAGTCATTTACCAAAGCCACACACGTAATAAGTGGGAGAGTTTGGATTTTTATCTGTCCAGTGGCCGTATGTTAACCAGTACACTCCAACCGGTGTACTGAGCTGCTCTAGTGTGACATCTGTGCTGTTCACCCTTGCCATGCTACACTGCTATTACAATACGGTCTTCTCTCCTCAATGTCAGGTTCATTGTATATTTTGGTATCCTCACAACCACCCTGGGAAATCAGCTAGGGTAGGCAGATACCATCCACACACTACAGATTAGGAATCTGAGGCTCAGCGACCCAAGCAGGATGAGTTACTGCCCCATGGGGACTAAATGTCCCACCTCCCTACTCTGCACCGGTGGCCCAGGCACCGTAGCACTCTTCAGCTTCCCTTAGGTGGGCTCCCACATTTTGATCATGATGGAGAATTAATTTGCCACCTTGAGGTCCCAGAACATTAGCTTTGTACAAGGGGTGAAGGGGGAGGATAAGGCGAAGCCATCAGTGGAGGAAAATTTGGGTTGCACAGCTCTGTTCCAGGAATATCGGAGGGGTCATGGGGGGCTCAGAAATGAGCCAGTGGTCAAGAGAGGGCTGATAAGGTCAAGCAGATCCTGACATGGAGCATGACACATTGAGTTCCCAATACAGAATGTGGGCTAAAGTAGGGCTGATTTTTTTAGAGTCTTTAAATTCACTGGCATGTTCCCTACAAATTCTAACATCTGCAAAGTTATCACAAGCATCCTACTGGGAGGTGTCTTGGGGACGACATCTCCGTGTCTCAGAGGAAGAAAGCAGAAACTCATGGCTTGTGATAATAGGCAAAAATCACAAAGTGGAGAAGTGAGGGTCGGCTCCTTAATGAAGAACAATTCTTTTTTTATTAAATCATAATTGTGTACATTAGTGCAATCATGGGGCACAATGTGTTGACTTCATATACAATCTGAAATATTCTCATCGAACTGTTTATCATAGCCTTCATGGCATTTTCTTAATCACTGTATGAAGACATTTATATTCTGCATTTAGTAAGTTTCACCTGTACCCTTCTAAGATTCACTGTAGATGTGATCCCACCAATCACCCTCCCTCCACCCATCCTTCCCCACCCCTCCCTTGCCCTTTTCCCCATATTCTTGTGCTGTATTTGGGTTTTAGCCTTCATATGAAAGCTATAAATTAGGTTCATAATAGGGCTGAGTACATTGGATACTTTTTCTTCCATTCTTGAGATACTTTGCTAAGAAGAATATGTTCCAGCTCCATCCATGTAAACACAAGAGAGGTAAAGTCTCCATCTTTCTTTAAGGCTGCATAGTATACATGTACCACAATTTATTAATCTATTCATGGGTCGATGGGCACTTGGGCTTCTTCCACGACTTAGCAATAGTGAATTGGGCTGCAGTAAACATTCTTGTACAGATATCTTTATTGTGATGTGATTTTTGGTCAATTATTTTCAAGTTCCCGTGTGATGAGCCTGTATTCCCGTCACTGATAATTCATGCTGCTTTTCACTGTTGAGGCTGTTAACTCAGCGGGATGTTGACACAGTTGCACAGTTTCACTTGGTGCTCTCATGAACCCTGCAAGGTAGTACAGCTGACATGTACAGTTGGGGTTTTCAGATAAGGAAACTAAAATCCGTGTAACTCATAGGACTTGGCTTTACCTCTGGCAAATAAGTAGTTATCTCTGGACCTGAATTATCATCCTTAGATTGTAATTCCTTTGTACCAAAATGAGTTGTCATTCTGAGACATTCCCACATCTGCGTTTTAGATAATTATTAAGTCACCAGAGCCTTTTGGTCAGCAATGTAGCCCATCAGCCCTCGAGACCCCTTAAGAATCCAACTTTGACTTGCTTATGGTTCTGCCTCTCCCCACTACCTTTATGGATGATCTCAGGGTAGGAAGGATCTGCGTTTTTTTTGTGCATTTCATCTTAGATTTATTGAATTCAGGCAGCAAAGATGTGTGGAAGTCGGTTGAAGTGTTACATATTTGGGAAAGTGCTGAGTAGGCAAATCTAATTGAAGACAGACTTGACTGGAGAGTTAGTGGTTCTTCCTGAGACTTGCCCAGGCTGGAGCTTTTTTTGTTGAGAAGTAGGATAGATTTAAGGTCTCTAAGACTTGGATTCTGATCCTGGCTCCGCCCCTCCCTAGCTGTGTGACCTTGACCAAATCACTTCCCCTCTCTGTGCCTCTGTATCCTCATTTACAGAATGATATTTATGAAGCCGGCTTTCTTGCCAGTTGAGGGACTGAGTGTGTGAACATCCTCATGGAGTGGGAAGCACTTTGCCTACATCAACTATAACAGATGCTGGCTTCTTCCTACTTGCCTTTCCTTGTGAACTCTCTTTTCTTTTTTCTTTCTTTCTTTCTTTTTTTCGAGATAGAGTCTCATTATGTTGCCCTCAGTAGAGTACTGTGGTGTCACAGCTCACAGCAACCTCAAACTCTTGGGCTTAAGCAATTCTGTTGCCTCAGCCTCCAAAGTAGCTGGGACTACAGGCACCTGGCTATTGTGGTTGCGGTTGTCATTGTTGTGTAGCAGACTCAGGCTGGGCTTGAACCCATGTATGTGGCCGGCGCCCTAGCCACTGAGCTATGGATGCCACCTGTACTGTCTTTTCTAAAGCAGTGATTCTCCTCCGACCAGCAGAATTGCCTTCCCCTGGAAACTCAAATTCTGAGGCCCCCACCCCAGACCTGCTGAGTTGAGAACTCTGAAGGTAGGGTCCCTTGGGAGGTCCTGATATCCACGCAGTTTGAAAAGCACGGCTTTAAGGCCTTTTGGTGTCTGCTTCTGTTTCCAGATACTGAGCAGGGACAAACCTGATTTGAACCCTGTAGCTCAGGCTCCCAGCCCTGCCCTGAAACAGAGAACTCTTTGCAGCCCCTGCATCAGCTGCCAGACACCCCAAGGTATTGTGCAGGGTCCCTTGGGCCACGACAGACCTTATAGTTGTTTTCTCTTGTTTATTTTTTTCTCTTTGAAATTCTCTGCCAACAAATGCTGACATGCTTTTCAGAGCCAGGCCAAGCACGGCCGTCTTTTTAATGTCTGCCCCGTTTACCTCCTGGAAATGTATAACTGTCCGCCTATATCCTCTCCAGCTGGTTGGGGCAAGGGCCTAATTTCTGCTCATCAGTGACAATGCGGTGGCAACTTTGTATCTTCAGCCTTAACATTGTGTCTTGCCTGTCCTTTTGCTGTCAGAGAGATGACAAGTTGTTCAGGAAAGCAGGTGGCAAGAGCATGGGACAATCTATTAGGGTTAGCGATTCCTGCAAAACCGTTTGCTCCAGACCAGAAATTCCCTACCAAGAACTCTCTGTCTCAGCAAGCCCAGGTCTGTTAGCCACTAATTATTTTTGGATTAGGAAGGGCTAATAGGACTTGGCCTTGGAAGGTCAGAATAATTTAAGTAGATAACAAGGTTGCTACAATCCCTGGGGGAAAAGGCATCTCTGAGACCAAGGTTTCAGCAACTTTGATTGCAAAGAAACCATGTACTTGTTTTTCTCTGGTAAGTGTTGATAAAGGCTGCATTTATATGATTTTCCAAATGTCAGCTATTATCTCTCACAGTGGAACCACTTGGAGAACGATGCTTCTGTGGCTTCAGCCTCTAAGTTCTTATGGTAGAAAAAGCAGATTACAGCGGGTAAGAGAAGAAGAAAGCGGTAAAAAATTAGGAAGTTGTTTTGATCGTGGGACAAGAGGAAACAAGGATTTTGATGAGGGCAGTGGAACTCGGTGTCAAACAGAGGCCAAAAGGCCTGAACTGGAATTTCCACCCCCCCCCTCACCCCTACAAGTTATGAGCCCTTGGACAATTTTCTTAACTTTTTTGAGACTCTGTTGCTGATTTCTAGACAGAGAAAAATAAATATCCCTGTGGCATCATTATGAAATTTAAGTGAGAAATTATTTTAAGATGATGTATTTTAGCAGAGTGTCTGGTACACAGTAAAAACTCAACAAATGTTAGGTCTAATTAAGTCACTAGTTAATGGAGCAGGGTTTTTGTTGTTTGTTTTTAAGGAAGAGAATTTTTTTATGGAAGTAAGAGGAAAGAAACTGGAAGAAAACCCCAAGACCAGAAAATGTCCAGGAGAAGCAGCGTAGACGTCACGAAAAGGCATTTAGGCTTTGACGTGTTTTTCTCGAGACAGACTCACACATACCGCTTCTTCTTTGATGATGATGTGAAATAAGTGAGGTCTGAGAATATCTGAGTGACAGTTATTAGTTTTTCCAGGTCATTATAAAATACTCTGCAATTAGCTGTGAGCCAAACAAATTCTGGTCTTGCTTATTTTCATTAGGTCTGTCTTTATTTCCATGGGATACATTTTTCTCCCCACTGCCCCATTTAAAATTTCTTCTTCTCCTTCTTTTTCCTCTTTCTCCTCCTTCTCTTCTTTCTTTCTCTTCTTCCTCTTCCTCCTCCTCCTCCCCATCCTCTTTCTCCTCCTCCTCCTTTTTTTCCTCCCCCTCCTCCCCCCTTCCTCTTTTTTTGCCCGGTCATCCCTTCTTCATGGACTACACACATGGAGCCACTAGCATATATCATGGTGGATGCATGATGAAAATGTCCAATTCAGAGCAGAAATGATTAATTCATTTAATTGGGTGGGAAAGCTAAGTTAATTGTGAGGTGGGTCATCAGTGAGGGTTCACAGCACCCTACTCAAGCACGGTACCAGGACACCCAGAGATGGCACCTGCCTGTGTACGCAGCAAAGAGGAGATGGTTGCATCTGAGGACGACCGGTGTCTGTCTTTCTGCCTCTGTCTTTCTGTCTCTGTTTCTCACTGCTCCAGCCAGTGCTAAAAGACCAGCTGACATCAGCTGAGCTCGTTAAAACTTGACCTGAATACAAACTAGCCTGAAGAATGAAGAGACATTAGGTATTTGTCTTGACAGGTATAAGTGGCCTGTTCTTTGCCCCTCCTTGGTAACAAATCAGATTATCAGGTAGAATCCCAATTCTGCCATTTATGAGACAAGTCATTTTTGGCACATTTCTTAACCTTTTTTTTAGCCTTCATTTTAAAGTAGCGATAAGAGCATTTATACAAAGGTGCAGTAGATTTTCAAGTCATTCCCTTAGAAATGCAAAGGACAAGATAACAGCCCCACAGCCTGAGCAGTGGTCACATCCTCAGTTACTTAGAAGTTCTTCTCAGTGTCCTATTCCCAGAGCCCATAGCACATTGCCGTCTTAGGTACACACACCTTCCAGAATCATATTTTAAGGGTTGCATAGGGTTCAGTGATGGACAGCAAAATACCGTACACTTTGTTACTCCCTTCTTTGTGACATATATGATGTGTGATGTTAGATAATCAGATGGAAATAAGAAAATAGGTAGAAGATGATATCGGGCTAGATAGCATCATCAGGGCTGGTTGGTGGTTTGGTTTTGGGTTACAGATTTAGTTCTGAGCTTCCCAGTGGGCAAAGGAAAAAAAGACAAAGAAAACCAATTCAGAGCATGTACAAAAAATAAACAGTGGTCTGGGAAATCACAGAAGGTATGTACTATATTGAAAGTATGTGCATATCTTGAAATTTTATGTGCAATTTGAAGTTTCACTAGTACGCTTAATTTAATAAGTAGGAACATTACATCTTGGGCTCTTTTAGATTGCATATTTTGGGTGGGGGCAACAATAACCATCCCAAGTTAGCTGTCTAGTTGAAAATGGAAATGAGTCAGCCGTGAGCTGCTAGGAATTTTTAAGATCTCCCCAATTGACAGTCTGGTATTCAATTAAAGAGCATACATTACTCTTTAAGTAATTGACACGGAGTAGTTAATTTCCCAGCAAAGCACCTTAAGACTCCTGGCAGGCCTTCACTTGGAATGCAGTGTCCTACTCCGCTAACAAAATTCCGCTAATTATAAAATTCTTGAAGTTGAATACTGGAAGCAAAATGCTCTACACACTTTACAAATAATATGCCTCAGTGGGGTGAATGCTGACTCGTGCATTTCAGAGTTTGGCTTATTTGGATATTCATAAGGGTGCCTCTTTGCTGATTATGTCAGCACAACCTCTTTATTGAATTATGGATTGGGTATTTAATCCAGGCCTGTGCCTTATTATTAGCCATGTAACATTCCATTGTTTCCGTGGAAAATGGAACGTGTAAAAGCCTGATTTCACATGAAAATCCATTGGCCCACTAATAAATAATGTTTTACAGTGCACTCTGATTTTGGATCCTCATAACCCTTGTCTTCCAGAGACGTGACAGTAAATAAGCACGTCTCACACACGTTCTTCACTTGTGGACGGTGCTCCCGTGAAAGGACTGGGGAGCTGGACACTGCGTGCGGGTCGCCATGAACTTGTTCTTCCTGTATCATTAATCCTGGACTTGAGAGTCAGGCTGTTTTTGGAGCAGTGCTGACGTTTATATATACTGGAGAGACTTTGTCTTGTGACGTGATCGCTCAGTGAGGGGTTTGATTTCTTTCATCCAGGGGTTCTGACCACGTGGCTGCATCTTAAAATCACTTAGAACATTAAAATACTATTATTGGGGCTCAACCTTCAGAAATGCAGATTCACCTGGTCTAGGGTGGCCTTACTATTTTTTAAATGCAGGCACTGATATGCAAGCAAGACCGAGGGTTGCTAATGTGTGCCCTCGAGACAGTGGGCAGAGAGTGAGTGGCCGTGGCTGGGAGCCCCAGCTCCTCACTGGGCACTCTGAGGACAACAACCTTCCATGCTTTTGTCTCTGGAATCTCATACTTGGGGAGTCGGAAAGGCATTTGTGATACAGGGGAAAAGTTTCAACTTGGAAGCCGTGAAATACAGGTGTGCTGGTACTTCAAGCCGGGAGACCCTGGAACATCTACATCACTCTCTGCAGAAAATTCATGTTTTATCATGAATTTGGAATTTCTTCCTTGGGAGACAGCATCCTTCTACGTTCAGAGCTAGAGTACCACCTTGTGTAAATATTATGAGTACAAGGAGTAACTCAAATGAGGATGTCAATTTTTACTTCTCTAAACTGTTTGCAGATTTCACTAAGATTATATCATAAAGTGCCCTCCATGCGGGAGGGTGTCTAGAAGATCTCGTGCTGTCTTGGTCCCCTGGAATTCCCACCTCTCATCTTTCTTTCTCACCTCCTTCTCATATAAGTCTTGAGGTTCTCGCATTCTCTCTGAGATTCCGTCCCCTGAATGCCAGAAGATCATCTCCAAATTTTGTCCCTCTCTGTTCATTGCCGCCATTGCCGACTTGT
Source organism: Arctocebus calabarensis (assembly GCA_963573935.1). Taxonomy (NCBI): domain Eukaryota; kingdom Metazoa; phylum Chordata; class Mammalia; order Primates; family Lorisidae; genus Arctocebus; species Arctocebus calabarensis. The sequence goes on from CAUYON010122130.1 coordinate 13,882, forward strand.
AACTGGTCTCCAGGCCTCCAGACCTCCTGTTCTCCCAGTTCTCCTTCTCCAGCCGGTATGAACCTCCTAAGTGGACGTCGCAAAGCAACATCAGAAGTTTCAGCAGAGAGATTTCTCAGGGTGCTACCAGATCCCATGACACACCCAGGAGAGGCGCTAAGCTGCCGAGGATAAAGGTGGGGTGCACTGAATCTCAGAAGTCCTGGAAGACGGGCCGTCTCGGGGGGCTCTGCAGGTTTATCTGGAGTTCACCTGTCACAGAGAGAGGAAGCGTGTTTGAGGGAGAGGAACATGATGAGCAAAGACCCAAGGTCGAGCAAGAGCTTGGTGGGCTCAAGAGGATCAGGAAGGCAGGTTCCGTGTGGGATGCAGTGACAGATAGTCTCTGAAGGAGAACCAGTGACTGTCCATTGTCCCTGGCTTACCTGTGACCCCTGCTGATCCACCTCTGTCCTTGAGGTCAGCAGAGTCCACGTGCTCAGTTACATTGGATAGGTCATTGCATTCCTGGGGTCTAGTGGGTGAGGCCTGAACTGCAAGTTGGGCAGAAGAAGTGAGCCCCGAGTGGGTGGGTGAAATGAATCATGAATAAGGGTGGGTGGGATTTTTATGAGCATATGTGTGAGTGAGTGAGAGTGTGTGTGTGGTGGCAGATATACCAGGGAAAGAAAATGCATCACAAACCCATGTGCACCCAGGAGCACAGACCCAGGGGAGCACATGATCCATCACCAGACCATGTATGAGGGGAGAGGGATCCCGAATAGATGGGGAGGAGGGGAAACAGCCTCACCACGCAGAGCCAGCTGCCCCCTCCCCAGCTATTTTGGTCACCTGCCTTCTTTACCCTGAAGCTTGTGATTAGAAGTGTTTGCAGTGTAAGGGAAGCCATCGGCGGATTTTACACAGAAGACAGGCGTGGAACGGTGGAGGTGTGATCAGACTGACATTTCAAGGTGGTGATTTAGCTGTAGAGAGGAGGGTGACTCAGAGGAGGGCAAAGATGAAAACAGAGTAACCGCTGCTCTGCTCTCTCTTCCATCTAATGAGCAATCCCTTTTGTCCAAATATATGGTCCGCTTCTACCTGACTCAGACGATTGAAATGTGCCCTGGCCGGAGACAAGCAGGCAGTCCCCTCCCACAGTCTAACGACTGGGCACCAAACCCTCCTGCTACCCCAGCAGGGTGGCCAGAGCTGGGAAGCAGAGTTCCTGACTCCTCTCACCTCGATTCATGGAATAGGCTCTTAATGCCTTTTGGAAAAAGTCTCTTGTTGATTTTTTTTTTTTGTAGAGACAGTGTCCCACTTTGTTGCCCTGGGTAGAGTGCTGTGATGTCACAGCTCACAGCAACCTCCAACTCCTGGGCTTAGGCGATTCTCTTGCCTCAGCCTCCCGAGTGGCTGGGACTACAGGCACCTGCCACAGTGCCCGGCTATTTTTTTTGTTGTGCAGTTCGGCCAAGGCCGGGTTTGAACCCGCCACCCTCTGTATATGGGGCCAGCGCTCCACTCGCTGAGCCACAGGCACTGCCCTCTTGTTGATTTTTTAATAATGCTAAGAAAACGTGGAGAGCAGAGGTTTTTATAATTTACAAGCTATTAGGAAATTGACTCCCGTGAGACAGACCCCTCCCACCAGCAGTGTGGTCTGGTGAAACCTCTGTGGCCTCGTCAGGAAGCCGCCTGGATTCTCTCCTTCCCTCCCTCCTCTGTCTTCTCCCAGCCTATAGGTGACCCCTTCTCAGACCCCTTCTCAGGCTCCTGGTTGGTCAATATAGAGCTCCTATCTCCCCTGGAAATTACGTCTCTGAGCAGAGGGTTGCTCATTTCCGAGGTTCTTTTCCTAGGTATACAATGACTGGGCTGCCGAGCATCTAGGCAGAGGGTGACGTGAGCGCAGACCCAGTGGAGCGCGTGATCTTCATGACCAGGCCCCCTGCTCCCTCTCCACCTTTCAGTCTGTTCTCATATTTCGATTTTATCATGCAACATCAAATATCTCCAGCGCGGTCCAAAAGGGCTTTCTGTGTTGATAGAAATGTCCTGTAGCAGTGCTGTCCGACGTGCTTGCTACCGGCTATTTATTTATATGCCTCTTGAGCCATTGGAAAGTGGTTGTGGTGACTAAATAATCAATCTTAAGTTTTATCTAGTTTTTTTTTTTTTTTTTTTTTTAGACAGAGTCTTACTTTATCGCCCTCAGTAGAGTGCTGTGGCGTCACAGCTCACAGCAACCTCCAACTCTTGGGCTTAAGCGATTCTCTTTCCTCACCCTCCCGAGTAGTTGGGACTACAGGCACCTGCAACAATGCCCAGCTATTCTTTTGG
>CAUYON010122132.1:0-13198 GCA_963573935.1 Arctocebus calabarensis
TCCATCCAGGTTAGTACAAAGGCTGTAAAGTCTCCATTTTTTTTAATGGCTGAATAGTATTCCATAGTGTACATATACCATAGCTTGTTAATCCATTCCTGGATTGGTGGGCATTTAGGTTGTTTCCACATTTTGGCAATCTTTTAATAAAAGCAATTTTAATTGGGGTAAGGTCATATCACATAGTGGTTTTAATTTGCATTTCTCTTATAATTATTGATATTGAGCATTTTTTCATATGTTTATTGGCCATTTGTTTATTTTCTGTTGAAAAATTTCTGTTCATATTTTTTGCTCACCTTTTTTTTCCTTTTTTGGTACTGGTTTCTTTTAATTTGGCAGGGTTGCTGTACTACAAAAGGGACAGCTTAGACACAACAGAAATTGATTCTCTCCCAGTACTGGAATCCAGAAAGTTCAAAATCCAGGTGTCAGCTGGCCATCCTTGGCATCCCTTTTTTTGCCCACTTTTTATATGTGGTTGTTTTTGTCTTGTTGATTTGCTTGAGTTCATTTTAGATTCCAGTTATTAGCCCTTTATCAGATATATAGCTTGTGAATATTCTTTCCCTCTCTGTAGGTTGTCTATTTGCTCTGCCAATAATTTCCTTAGTTTTGCAAATGCCTTTTAATTGAAACAAGTCCCATTTATTCATTTTTTTGTTGTCACTGTCATTGCCATTGGGGTCGTCTTCATAATCCTCATCTTCTAGATGCCAATTTGAACATCAGTTGAAAACAAATATCATCTGGTGGAAGCTTCCTGCCACCCTCCCTTTCCTGCCCTTGGATTTGGCTGCAGAGTCTCCTAGAGCAGTGGCACAGCAGTCAGTTCCAGCAGGAAGAAGTATTTTATCTTTAATATTATTTAAAATTTCAGGCTCACAGCAATTATAAGCAGCAGCTGGGCATAGCCTTATACCCTGTGAAATGGTACCTCTCCCCATACAGTCCCCAGGGAGCCGCAGCTTCACCAGGGCCCTGAGAGGGCTTCACATGGGAATTCCCCGCTACATCACTCCAGCTTCTACACAGCCAAGAGTGGATGAGAGCACAATGAATTCATGAAATTTCCATAGAATTTTTCGACTGTAGATTTTATTTGAAAGGTGTTTTAGTCTTCATAAAACAAAGTCAGTCAAGTCAAAAAAGAAGGGCCATAAGTTTGTCACTTCACCAAGTGCCAAGGTTTATTATTTTTAAAACCAAAGGTAGGATCCTGATTAAATGTTGCCCCAATATTCTATCTTTATTGACTTATCTTTGCTTCAGGAACCACGTACCCCCTCAGTTTGGGATTTTCTGTGTATTCTGGGAATGTATGTTTCCTAAGAACTGAATACTGTATTTCTAATTTCATGACTTTTCTCTGAAGAAACCCAAAAGCACAGTATTCTCCCCCTACACACACCTTACCCCAATGCCAAGATCACTGCCTGAGGGTGAGGAGAATGGGCCTCCTGCTTTGCCACTAGCCTGATACATGACCTTGGAAAATCCACTTCCCATCTCAGCCTCACTTTTTATCCTTACAGGGGAAAAGTCCAGTAACATTTTTCTAACATTCCTATAATTCTAATAACAATTGTAACTCTAAACAACCAACTTTTAGTTTCTCAAACACTTATTACCTAGCTTATGGTTACCTCAGGCTTTTGGTTATCTTTTTCTGCCTATTATTAATCATCCATTTGTTAAAAACTAGTCATAAAAGAAAAAGCCTTGAAAAGCCTAGATCATGAAACCTTAATATTTCATATCTATTATTTTCTGAGTTTCCCATCAGACACACTAACTGCTTGGAGGCTTTCGGTTCCTCGGTGTGATGAGTAGCAGCTGGCCCCCTGCTGTGGTCTCTTCCACAGCACTGTCACTTACAGAGCTGTGACACCCACAACATATCTTGGTTTCTGTACTGTGTCATAGTAGGAAATTAAATGAAAACCTTAAAAAATATGCTTATGTTTATGGTCATTCATTGTTTAAGGTTTAAGATAAATCTATAGCAAAATGAAACTACTCTGAGGGATGAAAGAAAAATCACTCCAAATTCCATATCCTAGAATTTTTCCCTAACATCTAAACATTTGCTTCATTGTTTTCCTGCCTTAGAAAAGGCAAAGAAGGCAGGTCTCCTTGTTGGGTGGCATCACTTACATATACTCCCAGAAGTATAGAAAGGGCATATCAATATTACAGTCAGAAAATGAAAGACTGAGTCCCCCCTGCTAAGATGCAAAAATGGTTTATAGTTATTTTCTTTCACATGGAATCGCTCTTAGAGAGATCTTCTCAAATGACAACATGGCTATGTATTTTGAGAGCTTACTTAGCAGAACAGAAAGTTGTCTTATGCTATAATGAACTGTTATTATATTATTTCACTGTTATTTTTATCTAATTAAGTCAGTTAACCTCTCATTGTCTCCCATCACTCTGTGACTTTGAAGTTGCTGTTCTATGCTAAGAGAGAGGAGGAAAGAGCAAGCAGCCAAAATGTGTGCTCTGTTGGGCCCACTGACTTTCCCCTGCAGAGAAGCAATATGTTGCCCAAACAAGAAGGCTCCATGCCAGCCATCCTGAGTCAAAGTCCACTATTCAGGAAGTGCTGTGCCATCAGCTCTGTGCCTCAGCCTCTATCCTATAAAATAATATCAGTATTGATCTCACAGGGTGGCAGAAAGCAGTGAAAAAGTCAATGGCACTGGGCCTGGTACAGTTGGCCGTGGTTCACAGCATTTACCCATATCTTCCTCACTGGCCCCATGCTGTGAGCAATCCGGGCGTAACCCCTCAAGTATGATGAGCACACTCCTTCCTCTTGGACTCTGCACAGGGAAAACAGGGGATTTCCTCATAACACTCACCACACACAGAGGATTCCATATGCATTTGTGTGACAGTTTCTTAAGGTCCACCTCCTCCCAGGAGTAACTTCTGTGAGGTCAGGAACTCTTTTAGTTCTTCATTGAATAACCGGGCCCATGTCAGTGCTCACAGCTGATGGTCAACAGATTTCTGTTGAACACTGAATGAATAAATAAGCCTGAGAGAAGAAAAAGTATCTAAATTTTAAGACCATTATAGGAACTTGAGTTTATTAAGTCTCCATGTTTCAAGTCATTTCCTTATCTTGTGTATCATATCATAACATCAAATTTCAACTTAGCTTAAAACCTTAGAGGTACGCTCTTACATATTTCCTTTAAAAGTATTTCTTGAGAAACCATATTGCAGAAGTTAATCATGTCTTCCAGAGAACTACATAAATAAATGATAAGGTCTTTCAGATGACCTTATTTTTTCCTCTTTGGCATTATAGATACCATGAATGAAAAAAATCTAATCAAATTGACTCAGTCAGTAGTAAACACAGTGTTCCCAGAACAAAACTTCTTAGAAGACGATGCAGGACTTTGAAACTCAATGTTTTTCACTTTACGGAGCAGAGACAGAACTCTAATAACTTCAATGTACCCTAATGATACTATTATTTTGGCTTAGGGAACATGATTTATAATGAAGATGTACTTGCAGAACAAGAAAATAATGTTTGGTAGTGAGTATGCATTTGATTTTTCGTATTATTAGTATCTTAGTCCTATTTTCCTATAAGAAAATTAGTGTCCCCACAGGCCAATGACCAAAGGGTTCACATTATAAAAAGCACTTTGAACCACTCTGGGAGGAGGCCTATACAATAGTATTATTCAAATCATCAATTCAAAATACACTTAGAAGATCTTATAAACCTTCAGGCCACAGGGAAAGCAAATAAGTTTGGCAAAGGTTCTCTTGAGCTAACAACTCAGGGTACATCACTGAAACTGTCTTTTATTCAGTTCATCAAGTATACAACCTAGTGATGCACTTGCGTTTTTATTTTAGCTTTACTACCTTGCTACTCAAAGTGTGGTCTGTAGGCTGACAGCATAGGCACCACCTGGGAGCTTGTTAGAAATGCAGACTACAGGGCCACACCTGATGCTCTGAATCAGAATCAGCAATTTACCATAGTCCCCAGGTGATTTTTATGCACATTAAATTTTGAGAAGCACTACTGTAAATAGTTTTACTCGAAGTCATGAGAATTAAATAGAGAATTTCAGTGCAAAGAAGAAATAAAGTGCTTATGAAAAAGGCACACTTGCTAAATGAAGTGCAGGAGATGGTTGTGCAGCAAGCAACGTGGGACAGTCTGAACTCTCAGTTCTGCCTTGCTAACTGTGAGCATCAAATATTACCTGTCCCCACCTGACACTCCAGGTCTGCCTTTATGCTGCAGCCATCACTGTGTAACCAACACTGTACATCTGTAACCCGACAGCGCCTCACCTCCGCTACTCCAGGTAGCTGTCACTCTCCACCCCGAGTTTCTCTGATGCCTTCAGAAACCTGCTCAGTCATTCTGATGTAGCTACTCCTCCCCACCCCCGTAAGTACCTCTCCCATGGGGCAATCCTTTATCAACCCTAAATGACAGCTGCAGTCAATTTTGAGGTATACTCTGCAAGACCCTCTGAGAGTGTTTCCAGCAGGGTAAGTCCCATTTGCCAACAGCAGTGACCAGTGATAGATAGGAACTGTGGCTTTCTTCTAACCAGTAGAACATGCAAAGGGAACAGAGAATCACGCTCATAACATTACAATATGTACAACTCTCTCTCTTTTGCTAATAGATGCTTTCTAGAGAGTCTCTCTCCTTAGCTGCTCTGAAGAATTAAGTGGCCATGTTGGGAAGCTTGCATGGCAAGTTGCTGAGGGGAGCCTCTAGGAACTGAGTATGGCCTCCACCCAACAGCCAGCAAGAAGCCAGGGAAGTGGATTCTACCAACAAAACAAGTAAGCAGGAAGCAGATTCTTCCTCAGATGAGCCTCTGGATGAGATGCAGCCTGGAAGATATAGCAAGGAAGATACCAGGAAGATATAGCAAGGCCATGGCCTGTGTCCTAACCAGAGAATCTGGGAGATGATAAGAGCATGCTGTGTTAAGCTGCTAGGTGTATGGTAATTTCTTGTGCAGCAGAGGAAAACTAGTAGACCCTCCATTAGACTGTAAGTTCCATGAGGTTAGGGACTGTGTCTGATACATCTGGTGCCTGACGGAGTGACATAAGCAGTTGTTCAATAAATACATGTTATACATATAAAAATGCATCTTCAAGTTTCCTAAAATGGAATTCATAGTGTATATGTCTAAAAGTATATTCTTTTAGCATTAATACAAAATCAGAAGCAATAACCATAAATTAAATCTCTCTTATCAGGCTACATAAGTACAAATTATAACACAAATAAAATAGGCAATCGAAAAGGAAATAATCTCGGAAACAATTTTTTGCTTTCAATACCTCTAAGTGTCTAAGATTTGCCTTAATATTTTGTGTTGAGTTTGAAAGCTCCAGGCTTTCCTATTCCTATTTTAAAAATGGTTGAGAGTATTCTATACATAAAATTTCAATCTGGGTTATTTCACTTGATATCCTATCCTGAGCATATTCTTGTCATTATAAACCAGCCATTTCCAGAAGCCCAGAGGAAACATTAGGCCTTGTGTGGTGTCAGGAACGTTCTCCCCGTAGCCTCTGCCTGACGTCATCTTGTGGAAGCAGGCACTCGTGCTGAGCAGGTGTGCTACAGCTGACCCCTGCTGTGGTACAGTCAACTAGCCCCAAGTTCCTCATTTTAGTCGCCTCTCTTTCCCTTCATCAGAGTGTTGACTCAGTCTTCCAGATGAAATCCCAACAAGCTGAACGCAGCATCAAGACACTCTAGTTCATAATAAACTCAAATCCTCACCTATCCTAAAACTCTTTGCCAACGCCTGTGATAACCACTGCAACAAACTGATGCTTCATTGTTTTATATATATGTAAACATTGGTGATTTGGCCAGGGACACCTTCCTGGAGGAACTCGTCATTTCCTCACTTCATTGCCTTAATCTCCATCAGGATGGATTTCCCGTCCAGGCGCCACATTAAACTTGGGCTAATAACTAGCACAAGTTGGGCTCAGAAACCCTTTACTTAGATTGTTATCTAGTTTTCTCAGTGCTCTCTTAAAAGGCGACAAAGAACACATACAAGCGATTAGTTACTTCAATAACAATCAGTCTCTGCAGGTATTTGGATGGCAAGTGTAATTACTTACTTTTCTTTATTTAAAAGAATATAAACCTTTCTCTTTTTGAAGATCAGCAGAAAGAGAAATGCCTCTCCTACTGCAGGAATCAAATTTCACCTGTTTTGTTGTTGTTTCTTTGGGTTTTAATTGACCAGAAATGTCTTCTGTCAACTATCTCAGAGTTGTTAGTTCATTTGTTTTTTTTAAAACCTACTCCTCTTATTTGATTTCCAAAAAACCCTGAGAACAGCAGCAAATGTTCAGTCAGCCCATGGGCTCTGCCCAAGTAGCTTCAAACAACTAACTGCAAATGGAAACGGGGGGAAATTGCATCTGTGCTTAACATGTACAGATTTTCTCCCTGTCATTATTCCCTAAACAATATAGTATAACTATTTATGTAGTATTTACATTGTATTAGGTATTTTGAGCAAACTAGAGGTGATGCAAGGGTGTCCAACAGGCGTCTCATATCTCATGCAGATTATTTGAGGACTGTTTTGCTTATTTGTGGGGTTGGATATCACAAAAAGTATGCACAAACATTTTTTTTTAGCTAGTCAGCTTTCATTAGCACTTGTGTCTTTAATGTGTGACCCAAGACAGTGCTGCTTCTTCTAACATGTGACAGAATAAGAAAAGGTTGTACACCCCTGATGGAGGATAGAAGATTGCATAGGTTATATGCAAAGACTGTGCCATTTTATATAATATACAGGACTTGAGCGTGCATGGATTTTGGTACCTGTAGGGGGTCCTGGAACCAATTCCCTGCAGACACTGAGAGACAACTGTATTTGAAGATGACAATCAAGTCATCGCTTCCACGCCTGGTTGAATCCAACATTTCATTTGCTTTGCACCTGCACCCCAGCTGAATCTGTCTGGAAAAACACGTAACTGATCTCACTTGATTAATCTCACTTTAACTTCATGACCACCAACTTTCTAACAAGCGACTCCTCCATCTAAGCACTAGATGAGATTCCTTTCTCTCCTGCTCAAGGGCATCCCTCCCAAACCCCCCTTCCTCAGCATTAATTTTCTCATCTATACTTGACATGTATTTCTGTCACCTTTCACTCACAATCCCACTTTCTTCTGTTATGGCTCCATTTCCACACCTTGAGACAGGTGAATACACTTGCTCTGCTCAATTTCCCTCTTCTCGTCCTTCCTTCAGCCCACTCTAGATGGTGCTTCTGCCTGACTGCTCCATCAAAACTGCTCCTGCCAGGCTCTCCAATGAGCTCCACGATGTGAATCCACATTCCTCATCTTACTTAGCAACATTCAACACAGTGGAACATCATTTCCTCCTCCAAGCACTTTCTTCACTTCACTTCTAGTACATCACACCTTCCCAGGGCTCCCTCTCAATCTTGGTGGTGGGTTCCTTTATTCCCCAGCCTTTGAATGTGTGAGTACACCTAGACCTACTCATCTCAGAATGCCTCTTTCCTATTATCTGTCTGTTTCTCTACCTTCATCTCCCTGTCATAATTCCCATTCCAGTCAGAACAGGCTAAGGTGGGGTGGGGTTACAACATCGCCAAAGCTCAGCAGCTTCAAAAAAGGTCTCATGCTACCTGTCAATTTCTTTTCTTTTTTTCTTTTTCTTTTTGCTTGAAGGTTCTGCCCACATTGTCTTCAGGGGTGTCCAACTTTTTTTTCTTTTCTACTGCACATTGGAGAAAGAAGAGTTGTCTTGGGCCATACACTAAATATATGAATATATGAATGCTAATGAAAGCTGATGAGCCAAAAAAAAAGTCCATGCATAATTTTCAGTTTCCAACACTACAGATATGAAAAACAGTCTGCAAATAATTGTCACATGACCTGTGGGCCGCAAGTTAGACACCCCTGTAAGTTGCTGCAACAGAGACAAAGAATGTGACAAATTATACATAGATTGCTAAAGCTTCCAACCAGAAGTAATACATATCATTTCCACTTGATTTTAATGACAGAGCAAGTCATATGACCATAATGAGTACAAAAGTACAATACCAACATAAAATCATATTAGAAAGGGAAATACAAATGTTTGGTGAATAGTATTAATGGTTACCAAAGCTCCCCAAATTATATTTTCCCCCAGGCTTTCCCTACACGTGAGATTGGTATATGTAAGCCCCGCTCCCCGTCTCCACTGAAATGTCTAATTGAAACCTCACACTAAGCATCTTCCAAACTGAGCTTCCAATATTCTCCCCATTCCAAACCCAACTTTCTCTCTTTATTGCTAAATCCTCAATGCCAAACAAGCTGTGAAGTAGTAGATGGAACAAATGAATGAGCAAATATTGTGCTTTCATCCAGATGCATTCTCTGATGTCTTTACATCTTTTAGAAGTGGTAAAATAAAACAGATACCTCACTCAGAAACAAAATATTCTAACTAGTTCAATATAGTGATCAACAACTTAGCTCCTGAACATCTTGGGCCTGTTGCTGTAGCCAAATCCTGTGTAGAGATTCCTGCGTTCTCTGCCTCCTCCATCCGCAATTAGCTTACTTTAGAGAGAGGTGCTAGCCTAGCAGGTCAGTGATATTGTGTTATCCTCTTGACTGAGTTTGAGCCTTCACCATCTGTATCCCCGTCCATTCCACATGTCCATCCTCTTTCTCATCCATGAACACAAAACTTTCAGAGCACCATGGAATGCACCATACTTCTGAAGCAGGTGACCCTGTAATGCCTGTCAGACATTTCCAAATTTCCTTACCTCAGGGCAGATTTTTCATGTTTTAGAGATAATTGCATTTACTTTTGGATTTAACTTTTTTCTTCTCATCAAGCCTTTCAAGTCGTCAACTCCTTATTCATTAGACAAATGCCATTCCAGGTGTGGAAAATTTGCTTCTTAAAAGCCTGAGATTTCAATGAACTATTTGAAAATTATGTTATTCTCTGGATCTCACTGACATACTAGGTGAGTCAGTTGTCAGCTGTGAGCTGACAGTTGCAAACCCAGGGGACTTCAAATCAAGAGTCTAAAAAAGAAACACAAAGCTCAAACTAAAGGCGCTATTCCCAAATAGACAGAGAGTGTTTGCTTCTCGTTTATAAAAATGTGACTGGATTATATCTAATATAATATTATATTATACTATTCCACAGTATCTCTTTTGTAGGTCTGTGGTGATGATTAAATCAATAAGTGTGTAAAGTGTTGTTGGATGTGGTGGCCCACACCTATAATCCAAGAGAACTTGGGAGGCTGAGGTGGGAGGATCACTTAAGCCCAGGAATTAGAGGCTGCAGTGAGCTGTGATGATGCCACTGCACTCTAGCCTGGGCAACAGAACAAACATCATCTCTAAAAAGAAAACATATGTTATACATATTATATATTATACATATCATATTTTTTCATATTTTTATGTATTATATATTATAAAATATATAAATTGTATAATATAATTATATTATATAAATACATATTTATATAAATATTCTATACAAATTATATAAACATATAATTATATTGATTATAATTATATAAATATATATTTATTTTTATATTTTTTTATATATTATATGTGTATATAAAGGGCTTAGAATGGTACAACTCAAGGGCATGTTTCTATTAATTTCTTTTTTTTTTTTTTTTTTGAGACAGAGCCTCAATCTGTCACCCTGGATAGAGTGCTGTGGCATCACAGCTCACAGCAACCTCCAATTCCTGGGCTCAAGTAAGTCTTTTGCCTCAGCCTCCCAAGTAGCTGGGACTATAGGTGCCCGCCACAACACCCGGCCATTTTTGGGTTGCAGAAGTAAGTCTTTTGCCTCAGCCTCCCAAGTAGCTGGGACTATAGGTGCCCGCCACAACACCCGGCCATTTTTTGGTTGCAGCCGTCATTGTTGTTTGGCGGGCCCGGGCTGGATTCGAACCTGCCAGCTCAGGTATATATGGCTGGCGCCTTAACCCATTGAGCCACAGGCGCCAAGCCTATTAATTTCTTTTTCTTAAGATTAGTTATTATTTAATAGCCTAAGTGAGTACATTGCCTTAAATTATAATCTGAAGTACAATCTTCACGCACAATTGTTATTAACATCTTAAAACTTTGGTTGAAGTAAATTAAATTCACAGTGATATTTCATTTACACATATGTTAGAAATCTTGGATATATCAATGTCCAAGAGTATGTGAGATAGGAAAATAATTAGGTTCCAAGGACCATGTAGATCCAATAATTCTGCCCCATGTCAGAGCACATAATAGGAAAAGAAGAACAGGAAAGGTAATGCTAACAAAGCCGAAATAATAGAAAGGACCAAAGGGAACTTGCCCAAGTGAGTGGCAGAGCCAGAGGCCCCCTTTGGTGGGGGCCATGTTAAAGGGACTCAACACCCTTCAGTCAAGGATCAGCATCTATTCAAATGCAAATAGAGATAACAGCCAAAAATTTTAGTTACTATAGTGTAAAAACACTCATTTTTCAGTGTCAGTCAGAAAATATAAATTATCTCTTACAGATATCTCTCTAGACACACTCCCAGTCATGAGTGCAGAGGGCTTGATTCTGTCCAGGTTATGAGGAGTCTTGAACTCACTCCCCGTGCGTACTGTGGCCATCCCAACAGGGGCCTCCAGGGGGCAGTGTCTCTTGATTTTTCACAGATTGCATGAATATTGCTGATTCCTCAATATTCTTATCTTCTGTGCTCACTCTCCTTGAAAACCTTCCTAGTCCAAGAAAGATCATTCTGTAACTGTATCGTCCCCACCCTCGCCCCCAGCCCCTCCATCAAGACTTTGATAGAGTGATAGAGTGAATTGGAGCAAAGGTTATACAGGAGCCTTTGGTTTCTGGAAAGCTAGAGAAAAAAGGATCACAATTCTGAGAGTGAAAGGACAGGAAATGATTTTTTCATTCACAGAACTTGAAAGAAGATGAGATTTTAAAAATAGAGCTAAAAGAAAAAAACCCAAACAAATAAAAATTGTTGGTCCTCTTATAGTATTTCTAAAGCTACAAGATCCTATTCAAACCTCAGGTTGACCTCTTACCACTTTCTCCTCACAGAAAGTTGCTTTTGCTGTTCAGTCTCACTGATTTTTACCTTCAGCCAAGCCCTTTGATGTGATGTTAGCTATTATCTCCATCTGCATCTTACAAGGGTACATGTGAAATTGACTAGGTGTAGAATATAAATGTCTTAACACAATAACTAAGAAAATGCTGTGAAGGCTATGTTAACCACTTTGATGAAAATATTTCAAATTGTATATAAAACCAGCACATTGTACCCCATGATTGCATTAATGTGCACAGCTATGATTTAATTTTTAAAAAACCCTAGAACAGTAGATATAACTTTTTATCATGGGTTTCTTTGGGATTTTTATGAAAGCTACAAACATGTATATTTGCTGAACCTGCACATATGTCTATTTCCATATACTTTACTAAAAACGAATTTCAAGGGTCTCCTAGACTTTGCTAAGCAAATTCCCCTGAGTGAGGAAGACAGGCCCTCACAACTGTCCTACCAGGTCAATTAGATTAGTCTGATCATCAAGTGGATTTTTTTTGTGAACCAATAAGTATATTTAAAGCCAACTATCAGCAATACAGGAAAATTATCTTTGCCTGTTTCCATGTGGAAATACTCTATAGAGAGATACCTTTTAATTACCACATAGGACTGATGTTTTATTTATAGTTTGATCACTAAGCAGCTCCTTCTTTCAATATTTAATTGATTTTTATGATCATTGCATCACATTGCATAGTAGCATTTAACAGTTACTGTCATCAGGACACTTTTCACACTTTAACTAAGTCTCCCTTATAACACTGCTGAGAGGAAGATAAGCTTATTACTCATGGGTAGTCAAGCCAGCATAGAATAGTTAAAGAGCTTTTTCAGAGTGGTAGTGAAAGTTGGTGTCAGTGCTACATTGATGACTCCCTATTATGGGATCATCAAACCACAACTTTCTCCTTCACAAAAGTCAGCGGTGATTCCAAATTGGCCATTTCATAAATTTAGCGATCTCAGCTAATGCGAAAAGTATTTGCACAGCAACTGAAAATCATTTCCTGACAAAAACGCACAATAAGCCTAAAATTTGATGTCCCACATCTAAGATATTAAAGTCACACAAACCATCTCCATTTGACCAGAAATAAATAATGTATTGACACCCCCACCATGGTCACTGTTGGCAATTCTAACAATGATTTAAGCTTTAAGATCAGAGCAGCCCCTAAGGCACATTCTTCTGTTCAGCTTCAAATTTTCAACAGGTACAAGTTGAATACTGATTGTGCATTTTAACAACCACCTTATGAATGCAAAGCTTCCTACCATCACCTCCCTAAACTTTCGTATAGAAAGCCAATTCTTTTGGAATTTGAAGTCTCACATTTTGAACACAACATTTGGCAGAATGGAAACCTGTTAATAGTTACTGAAAATGAAAGTTCTAAAATAGAAGACAAAAGTGAGATGCTTAGTCCTAAAAACTCAAAAAGTATAAAAGACATGGTAGGAATATGATAATGAACATCCCAAGACAATAAATCAAGAATTAACTGTCCACGAATAATCATCTGTGTAAGCAGTACCTTGACTTTAAAGCTCTTTAAAAAATGCAAACGTGAAGACAAGGGAGCTAATTATACTAATTAACTCGCTGCGCCTTGTAACAAATTAATTTTGAATAAAGAAACAGGCAACTAGAGGAAAAGGCCAAAATCTCAATCAGTTGATCCAAATGGAACATAAATACTCTCAGAACTCATTTGGCCTTTAGCGTAAAAGGCTAGAACCGGGATGGTGGGAGCAGTGATCACACCCTCAGAGAACGAATCTAACCTGCAACTTCACAAGTTGTCTCAGCTTAGCTTCTGCTTTAAAAAGTGTTTCTGGGTGGAGAGTTTTTTAGGGTAGGTCTTGCTTAGGACTGTCAAACTTTCATTTATAAAGTGTGGGTAGGACTCCTTTGTATACCTAATAACCATTTTACAAAGACTATATCACCATTCTGATCATTGCTGATACTGTTTTGAATGTTTAGTGACCCCAGTGAGAATGGCCCACACCACAAA
>CAUYON010122133.1:0-28625 GCA_963573935.1 Arctocebus calabarensis
CCTGTAGTCCCAGCTACTTGGGAGGCGGAGGCAAGAGACTCGCTTGAGCTCAGGAATTGGAGGTTGCTGTGAGCTGTGATGCCATAGCACTCTATCCAGGGTGACAGCTTGAGGCTCTGTCTCAAAAAAAAAAAAAAAAAAATAAATAAATAAATAAAAAATCCAGGCATTGTGGCAAGCGCCTGTAGTCCTAGCTAGTTGGAGGCTGAGGCAAGAGAATTGTTTGAGCCCCAAAGTTTGAAGTTGCTATGAGCTAGGACACCACGACACTCTATTGAGGGTGACAAAGTGAGACTGTGTTGAAAAAAAAAAAAGAAATGAAACTGGAGGTATCACACACCAGAGGCTGGTGGATCACAGTCTCCAGAGGTCAGTGGGTCAAGGAAAGCAGAGGTCCCCAGGTGCAGCCAGGCATGGGTAAGCACTGCCATGCCCACAGCACACACCTTGCTCTACAGGCATGGTCCGGGACTGGATGCTGGGGCTGAGTGGGCCGGCGCCTTTGATGGTCCATGCACGGACCTTGATGTCATAAGTGGTATCTGGCTTAAGGCTGGAAAGCGTGAGGCGGGTGTCTGCAGTAATGTCTTGCAGCTCCTGCTGGCTGTTGATGTCACGGAATACCACGGTGTAGTTGGTAATGCGCCCATTCCTCTCTGCCAGCACTGGCGGGTCCCAGGCCAGTTCCGTGGTAGACGTGGTGAGTCCTGTCACATGCAAGTTTTGGGGGAAGCCACTGGGTAGGTCCTCGGGGGTTGTGATCTCTTTCTCGAACTCCTTGCCTGGGCCAGCCCGGTTCTTTGCAGCAAGCCGGAAGATGTATGTGGCCCCCTTGTGCAGACCAGTGACCGTGAAGTGTTGGTCATCCTTGCCAAAATCGATGGTGTTGGGCTGTGCCTCGTCGGCTCTGCAGTACTGCAGCCGATAGCCTAGCAGCTCGCCGGGCAGCTCCTTGGGCGGGTGCCACTGGAGCAGCGCAGTGTTCATAGCCGTGGTGCTGACCATCATGGTGGGCTGGCCTGGGACTGAACGACCATGTGCTGGGCTCTTGTGTTGCCCTCTCCCTGCTGCCCCCCACCATGGTCTGTCCTGACCCCCTTACTCACCTGCCCCTGTCGTCGTAACAATTTTGGGTTTGCTCCGAGCACCATCCCCCTTTGTGGTGTAGGCAGCGACAGTAACAGAGTAGGTGGTCTCTGGGGTCAAGCCACTGATGGTGGTTTCCTGAGGAAGAAAGATGGGCCCATTCCCATCACAGAAGTGCAGGGAGAGACCACATCGGCTGCCTCAGAATCTTAGCTCATGGGGGTGGGGAGGGGCCTGGCACACAGGGCCAGGGATCATAAGAGAAGGGCAGGCAGGGGGGATGTAGGCCTAGGAGGACCCTGCCTATACCAGAAAGCTCATTCTTCCTTTTATTTCTATTTTTATTTTATTTATTTGTTTTTTTGAGACATAGCTTCAAGCTATTGCCTTGGGTAGAGTGCGGTGACATCACAGCTCACAGCAACCTCCTATTCCTGGGCTTAAGTGATTCTCTTACCTCAGCCTCCCAAGTACCTGTGGCACCTGCCACAATGCCCAGCTATTTTTTGGTTGTAGTTGTCATTGTTGCTTGGCAGGCCTCAAGTGGATTCAAACCTGCCAGCTTGGTGTTTGTGGCTGGCACCTTAGCCGCTTTCGCTACAGGTACAGAGCCTTGCAATGCACCCCACACCTTACGCAGCTCTTGACCACACACACACAGTGAAGTGGACAAGTGGGCTAAGGAACCATCCCACCTGACCCTCATTTAGGACACTGCCTCTGTGAACATCTTTGCCCTGTGATACCTCCTGAGAAGGGGGCTAGAAGACAAGGACAAGGAACCCCCAAGGAACTCACTTCCCCTTCTGTACCCAATGATGCCTGAGAAGTCAACCAGGGCCAAGTTCTCCCACCTAGGCAGACCCTGCCCATGTATCCCTCTCCAGCAAAGGCATCACTTCTGGGCATGCAGTGAAACCAAGGGGGTAAAGCCATACCACATAGAGAGAAGGGTGGGAAGAAGGGAGAGGACCATCATGCAGTAGGAATATAGCTGTCACCACCAACCCTGGTGTCCCCCCAGCTCTGAGCCTTGGGTGGGGCCACTGCAGCTACCACCAACCCCTCGCAGGCCTTCTCCTGCTCTAAGCTGGAGGATCTCCTAGGGTGAGGCTTCAAAATGCACCAATGCCAGAACCTGGCTCCCTAGACTGTCCTCCCAACCTGGGCTCTGAAGCAGGTGATTTTTCACTGCAGGGATCAATAAGCCCTAACAATCTGGAATGGATTTAACTCCATCCCTGTCTGGCCAGAGCAGGGGACGGGCCCTGGTTGATCACGAACATTGGTCTCAAATTGCTGCTCAACAGGCGAGAAGTAAGGATTAGAGGAAATGCCAATTGCTGCTCAGCTCAGCGCTTGCATCTAAATGCCAATTTTCTCTGGATGTGGCTGGTGCCCTGCGGATCTGGCAGCACAGGCTGGCAGGAGAGGAGGGAGAAGGGGAGTGTCCCATGAGCCCAGCCTGACCCAAGTCTCACCCACGCTTGCACACCTGTTACTTACATAGTCCTCGGACTCCTCTGGCTGCCACTGACCGCGGGAGAGGGAGAGAAAGGGAGATAAGGATGGTGAAGGACTCTGGCCCTGAGGGTAGACTTAGCCCAGGGAGGACAGATGGAGAAATTGGGCCTCTGAAGTACCTATGGGAGTTGCATCCTAGGACCCATCCAAAGATTTAAGTTCCTACCTCACTGAGCACCAATGGTGTGTGCCAGGTCTGAGGAGAGGAGGGGAAGAGGACCTGGAGGGCATGAAGCCAAAGGGACATCAAAAACTCACAGTGGCCACAGGTACTGTGAGGGACAGGCTGCCTGACATGTGAGGTGGGTTGGACAACTTGAGCAAAGGCGAGAGAAGACAGCAAAGGCTAAGTGGGGTGACCATAAACACTGGTCTGCCCAGGACAGTCCTAGTCCAAGCCTGTTTTTATGGTATGATTATTCAGAGCCTCCTTCCACTCTCAAAAATATCCCAGTTGGCACAATAAATTATATGACCACCCTAGGCATAAGGAATGCCTCAAAACAGTAAGAGCTATACCATGGCTGGGGTGGACCAAAGGGCAGGCTTGTTAGCAAGATCATGAAGGCCATGAGTGCCAACCCTGGAGCCTGGGCCTTACCCCAGAGGCACAGGGAACTATCTATACCTCTGTTCCCTCCAGAGGTGCATGAGAAGCAAGGCAGGGAGATTTCAGAGCTATTAGTATTGCAGGCTACTTGTGTATGCTGGTATGCTAGCTGGAAAGGTGGAGGGGGTGAAGTCTCCATTTGTAGGCCTTCTGGCAGTCAGGCACAGCAGAGAGATGGCCTATAACATCTCTAGGCTTGGGGCAGCACCTGTGGCTCAGTGGGTAGGATGCCAGCCCCATATACTGAAGGTGGTGGGTATGAACCTGGCCCTGGCCAAAAAACTGCAAAAAAAATAAAAAATAAAAAAAAAATAAAATGCCAGGCATTGTGGCGGGTGCCTATAGTACCAGCTACTCAGGAGGCTGAGGCAAGAGAATCGCCTAAGTCCAAGAGCTGGAGGTTGCTGTAAACTATGATGCCACAGTACTCTACCAAGGGTGACAAAGTGAGACTCTGTCTCTAAAAAAAAAGAATAAAACATCTCTAATCTTGGAGGACCTGGAGTCCTCTAGCCCTATCACCCTCATAGTGCAGGTCTGGCCTCTGTCCACTAGCTTCGCCTCTGTGGTGGGTGGCCATTCTCTTATCCAAGGAAACTACTGCAAAGTCCTTGTAAGAAGTGTGGAACAGAACATGGGTGAGGGGTATGGTTAGGCCCTGAATGTCTGGGCACTTCACAAGGTATGGGGGAGCCTATCTCTGCTCTAGTCTCCTTGCCTACAGGGACGTCCTAGGCTGTCCAAGCTAGACCTGGGTATGGAGGGTCTCACATGGTGCCTTGTGTCAAAAGCAGAGGGAAAAAGAAGGGCAAGTCAGAGGGTTAAACCAAATAGAGATGGAAAAGAAGGGATCAGAGAAGTAGAGAGGGAGGGAGGAGAAAGAAGAGATGAATTAGATAAAGACCGAAGCTGTGCAGGGGAGAAATAGAGACCATGACAGAGGAACACAGACAGATGGGAAGTTGGAGGTCATTGCAGGAGGTAGTTCTGGTTCTACACTGCTGGGGTGGGGGCAGGGGCACGTTCCATATAGTTCTTTCAGGACCCATGTGAGCCCTGAGCTGAGCAGATGGTGCTTTGGGTGAATAAGGATAGGCTTGGTGTCCTTGACAGGGAAGCACAGAGTGGTGGTCAGCAGTGGTCAGGCTGGGGACCAGGTCCCATTTGGTCTCCTAGTGGTATGGAGCCGAATGCCCTAGTCCCAGTAGGGTCACAGGGGAAGGCCCCCATCTTTTGCTGGCTTCCCTGGAGCCCAGGCTCAAGTTTACTCCTCATCATGGGATGTCTGAGGCTAAGAGGGCCAAGTCCCTGATCCTTTGGCCCAGCTCCCTTCCAAACTGCTTGGGACCAGAAGGCAGCCCCTGAAATGGTTTCTCTGGAAACCCACTGGCCACAGCTGTGGCTGTTGGTTCCCTGACGGGAGGGGCTGGAAGGAGCCCATTCCCAGGATGTTTCTGGGTGGGTGTGTTTGCTGAGGCCCCATGAGGAGCCCTTGACCTGTCCAGGAATGCAGGCAGGTGCACATGCCTGTCTTCTCCTCCCCTGGTCCCTCAGCATCGGGCATCTCAGAGGAGAAAGAAGGTATGCAGATAGGAATTTTGCTGCAGAGGGCTGAGCCCAGTCATAGGTATGAGGCTCCTGCCTGTCTGTGTGGGTGGGTGCACCCTTTAGCTCAGCATGTATAATACAGGACACATGTGTGCACCCCTGTTCCTAGCCCAGGCAGGGGTAACAAGCTGGATGGGGAGAGTAGGTGGGCTCCAGTGGGAGTCCAGGCTGGCTCAGCCCTGGCCCTGCAGGGTCCCCTGACCCTGCTTCTGGTGAGAAGACATTGAGAGCAGACCACCCAGATGTTGTGACTCTTCAGCAATCTTATGGGAGGGAGCTCCCAACAGTAACTACAGCCCTTTCCCAGAGGGTCCAAAAACTTGGCTTCTTATCTAAGCGTAGCTACCCACTTGCTGGGTAATTCCCTACACTCACACAATCTTCCAATGCTCTAGGTTCTTCATCTGCATAGCAGACCAGTGCTGAGCATACCCTGGGGACCTTCCCAAGCTCCAGGGCAGAAACATCATCCCAGGAAGACAGAAAAGCACTGAAAGAAACATGATGCTGGTAGGTAGGTTCCACCCTTAAGAAAACATCAGGGGCTAAGCCATCCTCCTGGGGGTGGGACAGGACAGAAGCAGAGCAACTGCTTGGCAATTCATGGGGCTCTACAACAGCCACAGACCTGTGGCCAAGCCAGGGAAAAGACAGCCTAGGAGTGCCCTCTCTCTGGCCATGGGAGGAGTGGATGCCAACCCAGTATGGTCTAGGAGGAATGCACATCTCAAAAACCCAGCCTAACCACTACAGTGAATGTGTTTCCTGCAAACCACAAAGGCTGACGGCTCAGCAAGGGTGGCAATGGGGGCCTGGGCTCTGTCAGGCCAGGACTGCTACCAGGGAAGATGGGGCTGGTGGTATGTGGGATGTGGGATGTGGGCTGCACAGCTTGGGTAGAAGAGGTAATGTCCTTGGAACCTGGCCCTACCCCTCCCAATCTCAGGGTATCCCATCCCAATGCTGCAAGGCATCCCTGGTCTCATGACTAAGAAATGGTAGTCAGTACCTCTGAGGGCAGGCAGGAGAGGGGAGATATTTGGGCCCCAAAGAGGAAGTGCTGTTTGTTGTTCTCTATTTTATCTTTCATCCCCCCCCCAATACCACCCAGTGGCACACCTGGGCCTCAGCCAGCATGACGTCCTGGATGACAGGTGGGCCACGGGGCTCGCCATTCTCCAGCCGCACATAGGTGACCTGGTAGCCACGGATCTGACCGTGCTGTTTGCTGGGGACAGGCAGTTTCCAGGAGATATGCACAGCAGTGGAGTTCAGCGGCTCCACTTCCACCTTCCGTGGAGGCCCACTGGGCACTGTGGGTCAAATAGAGAAGGTAGTTAGGCCTGGTGGTGTTGCTCCTGGTTTAGGTGGGCACAGCAAACTTGAGGGCCCTGCCTCTGCGCCCCATGTTTCTAAGAAAGGCTGAAATAGTTTCCTTAGATCAGCTGTCCCTAGTGAGGAACATGCAAGGCTTCCTCTGCCTGCCCCAGGGAAGAGTCCAGGATGGGCCCTGCCCAGCCCTTTGGCCTAGGGCTAGCTCACTTTGTGTATGTGTGGGGAGATGTGGGGCAACAGGCCTTCCACCACTCCAATTAGCACAAACTGTCCTAACTGCTCCTAGGCCCCAAAATCATGCCAATGTCCAGCCAGGGTGGAGTCTTGCTGATTCTTTTTTTTTTTTAGGCAGAGCCTCAAGCATTCGCCCGGGGTAGAGTGTCATGGCATTACAGCTCACAGCAACCTCCAATTCCTGGGCTCAAGCGAGTCTCCTGCCTCCGCCTCCCAAGTAGCTGGGACTGCAGGCGCCCGCCACAACGCCCGGCTATTTTTTTTTTGTTTTGGTTGCAGCCGTCTTTGTTGTTTGGCGGGCCCAGGCTGGATTCGAACCTGCCAGCTTAGGTGTACGTGGCTGGCGCCTTAGCCCGCTGAGCCACAGGTGCCGAGCCGCTGATTCTATTTAGAGTATCTTTCATACCAATCTTCCAGTCTTGATCTCTAAAGTCTTAGGTGAGGCTGCTGCTTCTGCCTTAGCCTCTTAAGGCTTTGACTGCCTTGGAGACAGCTGCAAAGGCTGAGATTTGGGCATAGGTTGTTCCCTAAGCTATTTCTCCCCAGTTTGGGCCATTAAACCTACAGCACAAAGAAGAGTCTGCCTAGGTTGGTGAGAGGCAAAGGCCCAGGGGTGTGTGGTGAGTGGTGTCCAAGGAAGAGTGCCCCCCCCACCCCATGGTGCCACTGCCTACCGTCCTCATCGGTGCGCACCAGCACCGGGCTGCTCTCGGGGCCAGGGCCCACATCCGTGTGTGCCCGTACCCACACCCGGTACTCCGTCCACTTCTCCAGGCCCACCAGGTCCCAGCTGGAGTGCTCACGGCTGATGCCATCCACCACATGCCGCCCACGGTCCTCGCTGTCCACTGCCTCGTAGGCCACGGAGTACTGGGTAATAACGCCATTGCGGCTGTCGGCCGGCGGCGGGACCCAACTTACCCGGACCGTGGTGGAGCCCACACTCACACATGTCACCTTCTGGGGAGGGGCGGAGGGGGCTGGGGAAGACAAATGGGGGGAAGCAGGCAGATGGAGGATGGAGATCACAGGCACAGAGACTGAGTCACAGCAAACTGGAGACTCACCCAAGCAGGCTAACCCTCGAATGCTGAAATGTCCATCCCAGGGACCCTCTGGGCAGCTGCTGCCAGTGATGCCAGGACAGCCTGACTCCTTCTGGACTACAGGTCTCTCTCTCACACACTGTCTCACACCCACACTCAAGAGTCGCACATATATGTCTCAGTATCACACAATGTCTCACAGTGTCTCAGTGTCACAAGCAAGCCTCTCGGTGTCTCACATACTGTCTTAAACTCACACTCACTGTCACAGTGTCTCACAGACCCAGCATCTCCAGGGTCACATAATGTCTCACACAGTGTCACACATAGGCACTTCCAGTGTCTACTTTCATACACACCCTGTGTCTCACTGTCACGCACAGTATCTCACATACACATTGTTACACAAGGTCTCACACATGTAATTTCTGGGGTGTGGAGAGAATGCCTGGCAGAGATGCTCTTACTCAGCAGGCTCTTGGGGATTTAGAGGCGGGTGTGTGACATTTCCAGATTCCATGCCCACTGTAGAGTCTGCTACACTGCATAGGCTCCTCTTTACCTAAGTTCTGCCCCAACTATCTACCCAGGTGACTTGCTGGCCCAGAGCCCCTCCAGGACTTTCTCCTCCCCTGCAGAGCTATGGCCATGCCCTGGATGCTGCCACTACTGGGAAAGGGGATCTCTCCAGGACTGTGTCCTCCCACCCACTCTCACAGACCCATCATTCAGGCTCAGTGGCTCCAAGCCCCTGGCACTGCATCTGCTCACCAGCCCCTAGGGAACCATGCCACTGACCTCAGCCTTCCCACCCTCCATAGTCCATTTCAATGGGCCACCATTCCACTCTGTTCTCACCAACATCCCAACGCCCTGTACCTCCTGATCTTTGCAAGCCCCTCACGCTCCCCAGACCTATAGCTCCCTTCACCTTCCTCCTCTCAGCATATGACCCTGTCTGTCACTCTGCAGAGAAAATGGAGCCTTTCGATAGCAGCTCCCTCCGGTTCTCGCTACCACGCCCCTCCAGTCTACCTGCAGCTACACCAATTCTTTCCTCTCCGTTCATAGCCCACGAAGAGAGAGGGGAGCCACCTGCCAAGGCCAGTATCCTGCCACTTTCATGTTGCTCCCTACCACCACCCAAGGCCCCACCAGTTACTAATCCTCTTTTCCGCGGTTCCTTGTTTTCCCCAGTAACTCTTTCCAGCAGCATTCAAATATGCGCAATAGTTTTCCCACCTTAAAAAAAAAAAAAATCCAACCCTCAGCCCCACAGCTCCTTCTAGCTACAGCAGTGCCTTCATTCACAGCTGAACCTACCAACCAGAACTGAGTTTGAGGCTGTTGCTTCCTCACTGTCCTGCATGCCTCTCTTAACTGCAATCCATTCTAGTCCCTACTACACTACCAAGACAGCTCTGGGCCACCTGCTACCTTACCAGACCCACTGGGTGCTCCTGACTAGCACCTATGGCATCTGGTCTATTTCTTGAGACTTTCTTCCAACCTTCAGGATGCTGCCCTCTCCTAATTCCCTCCTGTCTCCAGTCTTCTCAAGGTCCTGCACCTCCTACCTGAACCCTGGATGCCAGCCGCCTGCTGAATAGCACCACATGGGTGGCACATAACATCTGAAACCAGGCACACTCTTTATATCTGCCTCTGTCCTTTTTCCTATCCTGGGGTGGCACCACTCTCCCCCAGGTGGAACAAACCAGAAACAAGATTCACCTTAGCTTCCCTCTCCTTCAGCCCCTATTCCCACTCTATCAACAAGTCCTGGCCACTTGGTGACTAGACAGCTCTCAAACCCTCCATTACCCACCCTCTCTCCTGGGCCATCACTGTCTAGACTGCCGCAAAGCCTCCTAACTGGCCTCCTGCTTCCCTGCAGGCTGCCCTGCCCATCATGGGGCTCTTGCAATAGTGAGGCCCTGACCATGACTACATGCCCTCCTGCCCGAGGCTAGTGTGTTGCTTGCTCCTGCTTGTTGGCCCAGTTGGCACCTTCCCAAGACAACTCAGCCCAGAGGAGGTCCCTGTCACATCATCTCTCCATCCTGTTCATCTCTTCCATCCTACTTTATATGAATGTAATCAAAAGGGTCATTTGGGTAATTATAGGCATAATGTCTACTCACTTGACTTTCTAGAATCTGTGGGCAGACCATGTCTACTGGTCATAGCTAGCCCTGCACTAATAAGCGTGGGGCTGGGCCTCCTGCAGGAGCACAGCAGGAGCTTCTAGAATAAATCCACGAACACGAGGTTGCAAACAGCTTCTTGACATCACTGGGACATATGCACAGTACCATGGCATAAGGACCACTTCAGAGACACTGCTATGTCTGTGATTAGCATGTGTAGTCATCATCTGATCTCATGGTGCCAGCCAGCCAGTCATACCATGGCCACATTACCACAGAGCATCTCAGACAGTGGCTTACTGTGGGTCTGTGAGCACAGGTCACCTAGCATACACTAGAGTCACATATGCTCTCAGTCTGCCACCTGGAAAGCTACAAAGATCCACAGATGCGGTCACCGAGTCAGGCCAGAGTTACACACGGAGACTTGGCCCTATTAGAGATGACTGACATGCACATCCAGGTGCTGAATAGCCAGGTGGTCCAGTGTGGGCCACACCCACTCTCAGGTAGTGCCATCACAGCCACAGCATCAGAGCCTCAGTGACACAGCAACATAAAGCCATACAGTATCCACACAAAAGCCTTACAGATACTCTCCACATGGCCACAAGGTCCCACAAGCAGGCATTTGAAGAGGCTCACAAAGTTGGTCACATTCTCCAAGTGCAGGTGGCTTTGGGTGACTACCTGGTTCACAGGTGAGTCTCACAGAGGGGGTATGAGGAAGGGAACATGGGTGAAGATGAGATGTGGGGCCATGGAAAGGGGAGATGGCCACCAAAGCGGTCGGAGACATGATAGGCCCACCATAGGATGGCTCAGTTAGCTAGTGTGATGGTGCAGAAGAGGGTTGGAGGACAGGGACGAGTCACAGACAGAACTCACCTGGGCAGGGTCGGGCATGGGGGCAGAATGTGGGGCAGGGAGCAGGGAGTAACAGCCACCTAGACAGACTGGGGGTACTTACCTGGCCCTTTCTCAGGGTCTAGACCCACAACTCAGCCCAGGGCTCAGCAGACCTGACCACCCACCTGGCTGAGGAGGAAGGGTGTGTATGGGGGGGAAATGTGTGTGTCCCAGTCCAGATGTCTGTCCCAGCCCACAGTGGCCTCACAGACACTTACTAGACTGTGCTGTGCGGGCCTCAATGGTGGGGGTAAAGACGCCCACGCCCAAATCTGAGTGGGCAGCCAGCTGGAAGCGGTATAGTGTGTCAGGCTTCAGGTCCTCTAGAGTGTAGGAGGCAGCAGGGTCGAAGGTCACCTTGTGCTGGAAGAGCAGGGAGTATTCACTGACCACTTTGACCTCAAAGGTCACTCAAGAGATTGTTTCCCATATGGCTATAATGTGATGCCTCCAGACAGAATGTGGCTCAGGACTGGCTCCACACCACAAGGCCACGTGGCTCACACCACAGATGCCACATGGAACTACCTGGGGCACATGGTGGGGAGCTTTGGGCTCTGCCAGTCACATGGGCCAGAGCCTGGGAGACCTATGGCCAACCCCAGGGACTCTATGCCCAGCTCAGGGGTGATAGAGTACACAGCACACAGGCCACATGTGGCACAAAGCCCACAGTGGAAAGCCTAAAAGCTAGAGCATCTGGAAAAGCCTGTCTGAGTGAGCCTGTCACGGATCCTCAGAGATCAGGAGGCCCCCTCCACCCTTCCCTGCCTGTGGCTCACCTGCTCGCCTTCATCCTCTGCTGCCCAGTACACCAGCTCATACTTGGTGATCCGCTCCTGTGGGGGTAGGAGCCACGAGAGCTGGATCCTGGTGTCTGACTCGGCCTCGGCATGGAAGTCCGCGGGCTGTGCAGGCACTGTAATCCCCCCACGTCAGGCACTGTCAGCCTTACCAAGATCCCCAGGGCAGGGGTGCCCAGGGAGAAGGCAAGGAAAGGCAGATTCTCACCCACACACATCTATAGAACCTCTACAGATGCAGGAATACAGAACATGTCCAGCCAGCTTGTCCCCACCTACCTCCTTGCTGGGTCTTGACCTGCATGGTGGGGCTGGGAGGGCCATCGCCCACAGCAGTAAAAGCAAGTACACGCAGGCTGTAGGTGATGCCAGGCAGCAGGCTGCCCACGGTGGTAAGGAGCCCTGCATCCGTGTTGTGCTTGTGCCAGGCACTTAGGGGGCGGCGGGAGTCTGGGGTATAGTAGATGCGGTATCCTCGCACCAGGCCATTGGGCTCCTCAGGTGGCTCCCACTGTACCAGCATGGTGCTTGCGCTCAGCATGCGTGCCTGCACGCGGCGTGGTGGGCTGGAGGGCGCCTGCTCCCCTGTGCGCGCCCGCACTTCCTCACTTGGTGGCCCTCGCCCAATGCTGTTCACTGCCAGCACATGGAAAGCGTATTCTGAGAAAGGGCTAAGACCACCAATACTGTAGCGGGTGGTGGCCACACCATCCACCTCTTGGAAAGGGCCCTCTGTGCCTGCTGCCCGGTATTGGATGCCGTAGTAGGACACCGGTTCTGCATTCCCAGAGTCCCAGGTCAGGGTGACACTGGTAGCAGTCGTCTCTGTCACCACAAGATCAATTGGAGGCTTTGGCAGAGCTGGGGACAGAGAGTAAGACTCAGCACTGCCTGAGGTCAAGTGCCCAGGAACCAGCCCTACCCTTGGGGACCATCCAAGGGCAGTTGATTTGGTCACCAGAGTATGGCTGACACACACATTCCATTAAAGTATGGCCTAAAAAGCTTATGGTAGCTTTTATTTTCTTTTTGAGACAGAGTCTCAAGCTGTCGCCCTGGGTAGAGTGCTGTGGGCGCTCAAACTCTTGGGCTGATGCGATGCTCTTGCCTCACTTTTTCTATTTTTTTTTTAAATTTTTTTTGTTGTTGTTGAGACAGAGTCTCACTTTATTGCTCTCAGTAGAGTACCATGGTGTCAGACAGCTCACAGCAACCTCCAGATCCTGGGCTTAGGCGATTCTCTTGCCTCAGCCTCCCGAGTAGCTGAAACCACAGGCACCCGCCACAACGCCTGGCTATTTTTCTCTTTTGCAGTTTGACTGAGGCCAGGTTTGAACCCGTCACCTTCAGTATATGGGGCCGGCGCCCTACTCACTGAGCCACAGGTGCCGCCCACTTTTTCTATTTTTAATAGAGATGAGGTCTTGCTTTTGCTCAGGTTGGTCTCAAACTCATGAGCTCAAGCAATCCACCCAACTCGGCCTCCCACAGTGCTAGGATTATAGGCGTGAGCCACTGTGTCTAGCCCTTATGGTGGCTTCTGAAGGCACCTAGTGGAAGACAATGGCCAGGTATGTCTGTGCCCCCAGGACCTGTGGGCATTTAGATAATGTATGTACATCACTTCTGGTACTCACTGGATCTTCATGTAAGCCCATGTGACGCATTTAACAGACCCAAAGGTGGGCCTTGAAAGTCCTACATGAATGGATTGCACTGGGGCTGGGTAGTAGCAGATACCTGCCTCTGTAGCTCATTGCACATACCTGGTGGCAACTATGTGTAACAGGGCATGGGGTGGGGGGAAGATGCTTCTTTAAGGAACAGGCCCTGGATTTTAGAAGTGGTAGGGCTGCTAGACCCACAGATCTTATGGCTCGATTCAAACTTAAGTAAAGTTCTAGGTCCACAGATAATAATTCAACAAATAATTATTAAGTGCCTACTAAGTGCCAAGCACTGCGCTGGGGCCTGGGCTACAATGCCACATGGTCACATTTCTATTCTCATGGAGAGCTCTAAGGGCTGGGAGGACCCAGGCCGGGCCACCCAAGAGAGGGTAACAACCCACCAGCCATGCCTGTGCCCACAGCAGCCAGCTCACCCTCACCTGCCACAGGCCCTAGGATCAGGGAGGACACTGGCCCCACAGGTACCTGTCGCACTCACCTTTCACTGTGACCTGGGCTGTGGCCTCAATCATGCCCAGTGAGGAGATGGCCACACAGGTGTAGTTGGCAGAACGCATGACATTGCTGAGCTCCAGTACGTTGCGGCCGACCGGCATCTCATCCTCCTTGGTGAGCTCTTCAGCCCCCATCATCCACTTCACATAGGGCATGGGCGCACCCACTGCCACACATGTCAGATTCACGCTGCCACCTGGCATCACCTCCTGGCTGCTGGGAGGGATGGAGAAACGAGGAGCCACACGGCGCACTGTGGGAGGAGGGAGAGAGGCACGCATAGGCTGGGCAGAACATGCAGAGCATGGAAGGGCAGGGGCCCCTCATCCAGGAAGCCCCTCCTGTCATAGCCAAACCCACACCTAAGAGATAGGTGGGGTGGCATCCCTGGACCCTGGCTGGCTATCTCCCATCCCACTCTGGGTCTAGAAGTAGCCCCCAAACTCAGGGATTTTCTGGAATATAATACCTTACTCAATGAGAGATCTTGCAACGAAGCTCCCATTTTACAACCTAGGAAACTAAGGCCCAGCAGTCTCTCCCATCTGTCCAGGCTCACACTGGGATTCAGTACAGGGTCCAGTCCTCATCAGAACCACAACCCAGGTTGTCTTTCAGAGCCCACCTTTGTGTGCTCTTGACCAACCACCACTGAGTGTCCAGGAGCACCAGTGAGAGAAATTCAGGCCCAAGGGTGGAGGTCCTTTGAGCAGGGCTGCTACAGTGGTCAGTCTAGGAGTGACATAGCCACTTTCTCTGGAGCTGCTGCCTCCACATCCAGGCTGGGGCCCGAGAGGAAGAGATGAAGGTAATGGCATGACCACCCGTCAGGGCCTCAGCCTGCTCAGGGCACAGCCTGGAATCCAAGAGGAAGGGCTGCCCTCAGGAGGGCTGGTCAGGGTCTTGTGGTCCACGGGCAGGATGGGCATGACGATGGCAGTAACATGATGAGGGCGCTGAACAGACGGCTTTCTGTGTCAGTGAGCAAGGGTCTTAAGAGGGGAAGGGTAGCTGTGCCTGGCCACAACCTCCTGCCATGGATGACCTTGGCCAGAAACTGTTCTGGACTTTTCAGCCCAGGATACAGCCTAGAACCCCTACCGCGCCAAACTTACAAGCTTGGGCACAGGCACAGGAGCATGCAGAGGAAGGGAGGGATAAGACCTGGCCATGGGCAAGCATGCATGGTGTGCAGACGTGGCATGCAGCTGGTGTGTAGAGGTGGAGTGTGTCCTACATGGGCACCCTGACCCACAGGGCAGAAGGCAGGCAGCAAGGCTAAGTGACCCAAGGGTATTGCTGAGTGTGCTGAGTCTGATGACCCTTGCTAGTGAGCCCAGGCATGCAGAGGACCCATGTCACTACATCAGGAGCACCCCCACTATGCTGACAGCACCAAATCACAGAGTTAGAGCTGAGTGCAACTGTAGAGACCACTTGGTCCAATCTCTGATCTCCTTGGACAGGAGTCAAAACCAGGGCCCAGAGATAAGATATCAGCAAGTCACCAGGTCCCATTAATGCTGCTGCCTAATATATCTTTTGAACCCACTTATTTCTCTCAGAACACATAGCAACTACCATTAACAAAGTCCAAGCTATCCACCCACCTTTCCCACTGCAATGGGTTCTTTATTGGTCCTCCTGCCTTGTGATCCTCTGCCCCCTACATCCACTCCTGTTACCTGGCCCTCCACAAATAGCTGGAACGAACCTCATCACATCACTCCCCTGCTTAACAAGCTCCTACGTGGCTCCCCAGGGGTGCACAAAGCCCTCCTTTCCTTAGCACTCACTCCAACTCCTTCCATAGCCTGCCTCATTCCGGCTCCTCCAAACAGAACCCAAATGCTGGCAGTCCCCAGAGGCGGCTAGGCATGATTGGTGCCATGGGCTGGGTCTGTGTTCCCAGGTTCATGTGGAGAATCAGAATGTCTTGTGGAGACCCCATGTTCTGCCTTCCAGAATCAGCATCCTCATTTTCTTTAGGGGAATCACTTCTAGCCCCATTCTTGGAATGAGGGTACGTATGTGATCCAAATCTAGCTAAGAAGAAACCTTCAGACTTTTGCAAAAATGACTACAAAAGCAACTTTCCCTCTCTACTAGAGCAGCTAGTAGCACTGGCACTGACCTAAAGCCCAGAGGCTTACAGGGGCAGGGGACCACCTTTCCCAACACATAGAACAGTGGTTCTCAACCTGTGTGTCGCAACCCTTTTTTTCTATTTGTACGGCCATCAGGAAGGTTGAGAACCACAGACACAGAATAAGCTGTCTGAAAACAAAGACACTGAGAGATGTAACAGAGATAGAGGACAAAGACAGACACGTGCCTGGCCAAACTGCATAAACACCTGCATGCAGCTCTGTCTAGTACCAAAGCTACTTACATTTTTTATGTATTTATTTTTTGCAGTTTCTGGCCGGGGCTGGGTTTGAACCCATCACCTCCAGCATATGGGGCCAGCATCCTACTCCTTTGAGCCACAGGCGCTGACCCTACATTTTTTATTTTTGTAATACAAAAGTTTCCTTGTTTTGCTTATGCTTAGGTATGATTGAGTTTTTGTCCTCTGTTCTACTGCCAGGATTCTATGTTGATGATGACAGCATGTTATAGACACAATAGTTCTCATGGCAGAGAACAGGTGGATCCTTGGAGGGGCATGGCTGGCAAATGCCCCATAGCAACTCTGAGGACTCTCTGAGCGCTTCTCCCATGTGGCACAAGGTAAAGCCAGGAGGCAGACAGGACCACTGCCCAGTCTGGTGTTGTGGGTACTCCCTGACTCCTGAGATGGGCCCGGGGCACAGGTGATGGGCACACAGGCACAGACAAGCAGGTATGCATGCAGGCCAGGCCCAGGCCTGACAAGAAAGGGAGAGCGCCATGGCAGAGGAGCAACCTTAACTGACCAGATCTCTCTGTCTTCTCAGCTAATGGATGCCTCACCTCCTCATTCATGGGCATCAAAACAGGGTCAAGGAAGGGAAACCATTCTTGACAACCTACCAGGTGCTGGAGGGTTCCATGCTGTAGATGCTACCACCTCACGGTATAGGCAAGAAACTGATTTAAGACAGACTTTTAGAAATATGCCCAGATCTATATAGGTAGTAGTAGGAGGTATGTGTGATGAAAAACTTATATCCTTTAAAGGCTTTCAGCCAGGGCTCAAAAGAGAGATCCAGAAAGCTCAGAGATGAAGCTTCTGGGTTAGCTAAGTCTGGCAGAAGACGCTACTCTAGTTGGCATAAAGATGGGACTTAAGAGAGCCTGTGCCAGAGGAGAGGTCACAGCTCTAAGCTTGACCCTGGTCAGTGATAGAATCTTGGGACCTTATCAAGCCCTTGGATGCCAGGACAAAGAGCTCCAGCAAAAGGAAGTAGAGGGCCTTGGCAAGTGTACCTTGGGCTCGAACCTAAGCAGCCCAGAAACTCCACTGGACTTTACCCCCAAACAGTCCCTGGAGGACAGGGTCCTCAGGCCAAAAGGCAGACCTTGTGGGTCAACCGTAGTGGTCATTCTTCCAGCCACTGTGAGGAAAAGGAGGTCTTTTAGGAACTAATACTAAGAAGAATTTTTATTTTTCTCTTCTTTGGTACAGGTGGCAGAACTTCGGGAGCAATGGATGAGTATGAGAAGTCAGATGTGACCCTTAGGGTCATCTCCAACACAAGGCACTGGCCTCAACCCAGAGGTTCACAGGTATACCACGTTCACCCTTTCACAAGGACACAGATCTTCAGCCACATGCAAAGAATTCTGGAGCTCAGTTTCCTGCAGCTCAGATACATCTTCCCCATGATGTGAGGGAGTCAGGTATATCCACAGAGGAAGACAGATGAAAGAGAGGCAAGGGAAAACCTCCTGGTTTTCTGAGTGCCCTGCATCCTAGTCCCGCCTGGACAGCCACCCCATCACCTACAAGCAGAAGTGGCTGGCGCCTCTCTGCAGCAGCCCCAACTGGCCTCCTCCAGCTGCTACAGGTGCAAGGCCTCCAAAAGGAGCAGGACTAGCTCTAGACTCAGTCTATTGACAGAAGCAACAGTAGGGAAGGAAAAACTAGAGTTGGAAAAAATGCACTTAGGGTCTAATCTCAGGCTCCAACAAAGCTGGTCTATTACCGTTCCCTGTGCATCCTTAGTGCTGACATTTTATAGGCAATTTCTAAAACAGGGCCCTGCCATTTCTGGATTATATTTCAGATGTAACTTTTAAGTCTAATTATTTGCACTGACAACCCCCTTTAATAGGGCGGCGAGGCGCCGAGAGGTATCAGCATTCAATGGAGTGACAGCCTAATCGCAGGGGGAAGCAGCCCCGCAATCTGCATTCATTCCTGGAAATTTCTCTGATGAAAATAACACAACATTAAGGAGGGGAAGAAGGGCAGGATCCACTGTATCAAGATAAAATAACTCTTTAATAAATAACCTTGTGGCTGCTGCAGAGCAGTAATTAAATGCCGGCGTACCAGGCACACAGTTTTAAGTAAAGCTGGAAAAATGTAAGATGCAATTATCAGCACCAAACAAATTACCAACCCGGCAAATCCCTCAGGAATATTTAGAAACTCATTTCTGCTTTCCTGTTAAATATTTGTGTATGTGCTCATTTTAAGTGGGACCACAGGGTGGGGGAAGAAAAGGGACAAGGGACCAGGCTAGGGGAAGGGGTGTGAGGGGAGTGGCTGTGGGCTGGGTTGTCTTTGCTGATGCCTGTTTTCTGGACACTCTGGCAGATCCGCCTGCTCAGCAAAATGGTGTAACTGAAATGCCCCAAAGCTCAGGAGTGCATATGGATAAATGCTCAGGGCTGATATGTGAACCCAGTCTGCAGTTCTCCCCCAAACTGGTTCCTTCTCCCTCCTGTAGGAAACTCAAGCCATAAAAAACGAAGTAAAGGGAACCAGGTGGTCTGGGTCTGCTCTCTGGGGCACAGCCTGCTTCTGTCTTGAACCCCCAAAGCTCAATGCATAGGAATACCCCCTCTGACCACTCAAACCATAGGATACATGAATGACCTCTAGCCCTGGCTGTGGAGATTGTGTGGGGGAGGGGTCCGCTCTATGGGGCTGCTTTGGACCTGCCTTGAGAATTCTCTAGAAAGCCCTTCCCAGGCTGCAGTCTGCAGCTGAGCCAGAGGCCACCTCTAGGCTCCCATGTGGGCTTTGTTAAGTTGTATCTGACTGTTCAGTTACTCTAGGTACAAGCAACTAGCATATGAATGCCCAGTACTGGGTTAAGGAATGTTAGCTGGCTGGCATCCTACCCTTAGAAAGACATCAGAGCTGGCTGAGAGGCTCAAGCAGAGGGGCCTGGATAGGTAGGAAGATCTTAATTTAGATCTGACTGGAGAGGGGAAAGATGACAATGCAGAGGTCCTTAAGTGGCCATAATGACGCCACTCACACTGTGCCATGGACACTGAGCTCCCTTGGGAAGACCAGCGCTGGCTCCCCCATTTATCCCTGGTAGGGACTATGGGGGCCTCTGAAATGCTGCAGGATTTTGAGAAAACAGTCCCTTCTAGATTAGCCTTTTCCCTTAAGTGTCTAGTGGTTTACGCTAAGCTCAGACAAATTTGGTCTCTGAAGACAGGGGCTGTGAAAGGACCCATAGGCACAGAAAGCACTACCACTTCGACAACTCCCAACCATTCCTGAGCCCCACCTGGAACAGACAGCTGGCCTGGCCTGGGAACAGAGGTGGGGAACAGCTCCATGCCATGCACCATGCCCACCCAAACACCCCTGCAGGGTAGCCGGGCTATGGAGACATGCAGATACATGGTGTATCAGGGACCCAAGCAGCAAAAACATGCAGAGCAGGGGGCCTGCCCGCCAGCTAAAACAACAAAGACTGGCAGGCAGGCGTGGCTGGAGTGAGCCTGTGGGAGCTGACCAAGCCCGCTGGTCCCTACTGATGGGCGCATCCCATCAACGGGTGAACTGTAGATGGATAAAGAAGTGAAAAGGACCAACCTTCTCGCTGATCTGAGAGATGAGAGTTTAGGTTGATGGCAGAGTGCGATGAGGATGAGGAGGGAATAAAAAAAAGACAAGGAGAAACACAGAGAGAGTAAAAACAGGCCAACCTTCTTCTGCCCACACAGCACAGAGATGAGACCAGACTCCTGTGTCCCCTCGCACACACACGTGCACACAGACCACACCGCTCATAAAAGACTCAGGACTCATGGAGGACACAGTGGACAGGGCAGGGACCCACTGGCAAGTGCCAAGGATGCCAAGGGAGGGATAGGAGGGGTGGAAGTGGGCCAAAGGCAGGCCCCCATGCCTCACACGTACCCCACAGCTCAGACAGACCTAGTGGACTGGGCTCTGAGGTCAGGGCCCACGAAGCCCACATCAAGGTACATAGCTACTAGAACTCCACCATCTTGAGGAAGCCCTATGTTACACAACATAGTGTGAGGAGCACATCTGGGTGCCTGTGGGAGAAAGGCTAGGAGGCATCACCCCCATTTTAGATGGCCCAGCAGCCAGGTCCCTGCAGAGAACAGGGACATTAGGAACCTGTTGCAGATAGGCCAGGCTCCGCCAAGGGCGGCACTCCATCCTGGCCCCAGCAGCTATACACACTGAGAGCTGTGGAAGGAAGGAGAGAATGAGTCACTCAGGGAGGAATTCAGATGGTGACAGGAGAAAGAGGCTGGCCCACCCAGCCTGCCTGGGCCTGCTAGACCGTGGGTGGAGCTACAAGCAACTGTGAACAAAGTCAGATGAAACTGGATAACACATCCCCCCCACAGGCTGCACAGACAGCTGCTGTGGCTACTGACTAGCAAGTGCCCCTGTGCCCGGCACTGTACTGGTGTTTTTTTTTTAAGAGACAGAGTCTTATTTTGTCGCCCTCGGTAGAGTGCCATGGTATCACAGCTCACAGCAACCTCAAGCTCTTGGGCTTAGGCGATTCTCTTGTCTCAGCCCAAGTACCTGGGACTACAGGTGCTTGCTACGATGACCAGCTATTTTTTTGTTTTGCAGTTTGGCTGGAGACGGGTTGAAACTTGCGACCCTCAGTATACGGAGCCAGCGCCCTACCCACTGAGCCACAGGTTCCGCCCCGTACTGGTGTTTTATACATACCATCCCATTAAACACAGCTGCTGCATGGCCTCAAGAAGATTGTGGGAGCCCTGAGAGTATAGGGGCACATAGGAGGGATGTTGAGGTGACACTGAAGCTAAGTCTAAAGAGGAGGCAAGGCCTTGGGGCCAGGGGATATGGTGAGGAGTCAGAGATGTACAGCACCACTGGCAGTAGGAGACTGTCATCCAGAGCACTGGTTCTCAACTGGGCTATCTCCCCCAACTCCCCTAGCAACAAGTGGAAATGTCTAGAGATACTTTTGGTTATCTAAGTTGATTTGATTAGGGGGTACTACTGGCATCTAGTAGGCTAGGGATATTGTGACGCAACCTACAACACACAGAACAGCCCTACAACTAAGAATCACTAGTCCAAAAATATCACTAGTGCCAAGGTTGGGACTACAGCCCACACCAACTCAGAGACTGAGGCTAAGGCTAAGGCCCTGACATAGCTGGAGCCCAGAGGGAGCCCCCTTCCTCTGGAGGTAACAAGAGCCAGCTACTGAAGGGAGCCTTAACACTGCTCTGAGACAGATGGATAGGGTCCAGGCCAGCAGGCAGGATGGCACTGGGCTTCCCCATGGCTGTCCACCTATAAGTAGGGCTCAGGATACAGAGCTGGTGGCCAGCCCTGCATGGACTGTTCTAGAGGAGTTGGAGTTAAAGGCCCCTTCACTGCTGGATGGCAGAAGGCAAAGGACTTTGCCAGGGATGAGATGAAAACAGGTGAGGGTTGGGCTTTTCAGGTGTGTAGAAACTCAGCCAGTAGGGCAGCAGGGTCTGTAAAGCAGGTTGCCCTTGGCAAAGCAGTACAGGTATAGAAGTAGTCCTCAGACATCAGGATCCATGGAAACGTATGCCTGTGTGTGAGGGACAATAGAAGCCAGGTTGGCCATTAAGAGTTACTGTTGCTGTTAGTAATGCAACTTCTACCTTCCCTGCCAAAAGAATATGAGAATGGAGCCAGGAAGGTGGGTTCAGGAAGATCTGGTGGGCACAGAATGGGTGTGGCAGGAGCTAGTTGGTGTCCTTGCCTGAGTCCCCCACTTGTGGACAATGAGATTCATAGATAGGGATCCTCTAAGGAGCTCAAGGTAAGATATCCCTGGTTAATACTTGAGCTGTCAGCTACAGCAGATGAGCTCAGCCTATCTCCAAAGAGACCACTGCCTGTAGCTCTACCTGAAAACCATGCCCATGAAGCTTGCTTGGTATTTATAGAGGCTCTACTGGGCCTCTCCCTGGTGCAACAACATGTAGACAAAGGCTTCCATGATGAGGCCTGGGACTGTTATACTCTCAACCCTTAGTCCAGAAAGCACTGCATTTGGGATGGTCCAGGTGGGAGGAGGCAGGTCTCTGAGAAGGGTCATTCCAGCTGTTCTTCCCTTGGATTGAACTTGTCAGCTCCAAGCCTGTCAGATGCTCTGCCTGGAACAGTGTAGGGTGAAGGCTGCGCTGTTTACAAATCCACTCCTCTCAGCTGTCTGGGAACTTCTCCAGCTCCTGCCTCCCTATTCCAATGCTGTTCCTGAAGATGGGCCCCAGGTCAGTTCAAATGATCCTGCATTAAGACACCTGATGAGAAGGCCAGGTGGGGGCGACTTCCCACACTGTGCCTCCGACTCTTAGGAAGCATTTTCAATGGTCTCTGAAGCACAATTTGTCCATCACAAATAG
The DNA here is from genome assembly GCA_963573935.1 of Arctocebus calabarensis. NCBI lineage: Eukaryota > Metazoa > Chordata > Mammalia > Primates > Lorisidae > Arctocebus > Arctocebus calabarensis. Next base: position 22,294 of record CAUYON010122133.1, read on the forward strand.
CTCCTCTGATGCTTGATAGGTCACCGAATGGGCTAGCAACCTCTGGCCTCTCTGGAGCCACCTTGTGCCCTGACACACCCCAGCTCCCCGAAAAGTGAGTGTTGGTTGACAACCTAATTCTGTCTTGAGTAAGAATGTCTAACTACATGGCCCTGAAGAGTAAGCTAGGCCATTGCTATTACCCTGGCTTGTATACTGGGTAGTCAGATGACACCCTTCACAAAGCCACACTAGGCACTTAGTGTGATGAAATCATCACTGCAATGGAGTTGTATCCACTTTCCTTTACAAATCCCCTGGGTAGAGATGGTTTAAGTATCCATCTGTGTAAGAGGGCTAAGTGAGGGGACAAAGTAGGAGGGGTTCCCAGGCCCCCCTCCCCACTGGCACTTGTGCACATCACACCCAGCATGTTCTCAAGTAAAGGGCAAGGTGGCCAGGTTTGGGTTATGAGCACAGCGGAGACTAGACACCCCAAATCAGTCCCAAGATTCTCTCTGCTGGGCACCTGGACTCTGAAAAGCATACAATGTACTTAGTGCAAGCAAGGGAAACCTAGAACACAGTAAGTGCTCACCCAAGGCAACATACCCATAGGGGCTTATATAGCAGAACACAAGGGTTCTCTCTGGCTGGTGGCAGAGCACAGCTGGTTCCTCTGGGAAGGCCCCAGGTAGACATGGACAGAGGACAGGTTCACTTGAGCCAGTCCATTCCTGAGGTCATGGAGCCCACTGTGCTAGGGCAGGCAGGAGGATGTACTGGAGAAAAAGGAGGCCAAGTGTGCATACATTTACACATAAATGTTGTATGTCTGCACACATGTTGTATGTCTGCATATATAAGAAATTGCTCGGAAAGCTCCAAACTCCCGTGGGGCCCTGGGCCCATGCAGCAGGACCTACAAGAGATACAAATACTCCCGAGAATGGCTGCTTCACCGAGGGCCTGAAAGGAAAGAAGGCAAAGTAGTGGCAAGCAGGGCGGGCACTAGGAGTCTGCCCAGTGGGAGCTGCTGCTGTCATTACTGCAGAAAGAGGTGGGAAGGAGGAGAGACTGGGCTTGGTGTCTGCACTGAGGGTTTTGGAAGCATGCCCAGCTGGTGCAGCTCAGCTCCATGGGGACAGGGGGCAGGTACTGTTCCAGGCCTTACCTCGCACATACAGGTTCGCAGGGGCTGAGTAGCGTGTGCCTGCTGAGTTGGTCGCCACACACTCGTACTTGCCTTGGTCTGACTCTTCACTGCTCTCAATCTGCAAGGCACCTGTGGGGATACAATGGGAGAGGTCAGGCAAATCCCATGTCGAGTGTGGCCTGAATATAAGGAGGGTTTTGATAGCATCTGTGGCTTATGTTGACCAGAAGTTGCAGCTCATCTGATGAGCCCAGTGGTCTCCTGGCTGGATCTCAGGTTGCATTTTGGAGTGCAATCCCATAGCACCCTGCAGTCTAGTTAGGCCTATCTTTGTTGTGCCAGGGGCTGTACCCCAGCCCCCAACTCTACTGAGTGTCCACCAGAACTGGAGCCTATTTGCCAGTGAACATATCCGTTAGTGTTCTGGCCCCACAGCCCCACCAGACAACTAATAGTTAGGTGTGGGGGTGTCCTGGGGCTGTCCTATGTAGGCTTGCAAGTGTGACAAGCCCTTCTTACGCAAGAGCCTGAGAATCTGCTCACCGGGAAGGGTCTTATACAAGGGGCTTGGAGCCCAGCAGCCTCTGCTTCTAGCACCCATCCTCCCCTCCCACTCCAACTCCCACCCCACTGGACCCACCCATTCCGGCTCCTCTCCTTGGTCTGGTTCCACTAAAGTGCTTCGACCCACCACGGATCCTGCATAATTCAGGAGGCTAATGGAGGCTGCAGCTCCCACTCGGGCCAGTACCCTGAGGGGCTGTTCTGGCCACAGACGGACAGACAGGAGCCAGGATTAGGAGATGGGAAGCAAAAGGACCTTCACGGAAAGTAAAGGACCCTTGGGCTTGGGGCTAGGACTACGTGGAGGAGCCCAAGGTAGAGGGACTTGACCTGTCCTGGCCCCAGTGATAGACTTTTGAAAAAACTGCTTATGAAACCACATGGGAAAGCTGTCTATGACAGTCACACCCCCAGGCACAGGCAACACACCTGTCCCTAGAACAATCCAACAGACAATTACACCCACACAGGATGGTCTAAAAGACAGTTAATAACCACCATAGGACATGGTCTGACAGAGAACCACCTCCTGCATAGAACAGAGGCCTGACCCTTATAGCCCCCACCTCTCCTGGGCCCAGGCTGACTGACAATCACACCCACACAGGACACAGAAAGAACCTGCCAGGCCCCACCTGACTGGACAAGAGCCAGGAGTTCTGAGCCATGCTCACAGTCCCAGCCTGATGGGAGGACCACTGGGAGTGGGGAGGTCTAAGCCAAAGTCCTTTCCTTCCTGGCATTGCTCTTCCACCATCTAATGTGTGTGTGTGTAGGGGTCATAAACACTTGGAGGGGCTGGTGGCTGAGGGTAAAAAGAGAGGGGACCAATGGGAAAGATGAAGGTCCGGCCTATCTCAACTGCCCTGGCCTTCGCCCTCCCCACTGGGCACTAGGGAGTGTCAGGGCCGAGTGCAAATGCCAAATACCCATCTCCTACAAGAACAATCCTGACAGTCATCCAATAGGTCATGTTTATGGAATGGATGGACATTGTTACAGAAAATGTTCATTCAGACAAGTGTGTGTGTGGAGGGTCAGGCCCTTGACTGGCAACGGCTGCCCTAAGGTTGGCTTGGCAGAGGTAAGACCTTGTGGTTGGTGCCACAAACACCAGAAAAAGGTGCTTAGGTAGGATTTCTTTCTGTGGGAACAGAAGGCTCCCCCCGCAACCAGAGCCAAAGGCTGGTCTAGGGACCCAACATAGACCTGTGCTTATCTGCACACTAAAACTCCCAAATCTGGAATCAACACCAAGACCCAGGAGAAGGGGCAGCAGAGTGAACATGGGCTGGGTGAACAGGCAGGGATATCCAGATGGATGCTAGGTGAGGAATGACCATCCACAGGGTATTGGGCAAGACTTCCCACAGGCAGTCGGCCGCTCTTCACAACCTCCTGAGACAGAATAGAATTCTGGCCCTGAACTCTGAGAGTCCAAAGGTGCTCATGGACACTGAGAGTAGCAGGGGACAAAATGATGTGACTAAAAACAGAAATCCACTGGCTGGGCGTAGTGGCTCACGCTTATAATCCTAGCACTCTGGGAGGCTGAGATGGGAGAATCCTATGAACTCAGGTTTTTGAGACCAGCCTGAGCAAGAGATCCTGTCTCTACAAAAAAAAAAAAAAAACCAGAAAAAATTAGCAGGACATTTTGACGGGCTTCTGTAGTCCCAGCTACTCAGGAGACTGAGGCAGGAGGATTGCTTGAACCAGGAGTTTGAAGTTGCTATGAGCTAGGCTGAGGCCACAGTAAACTCCAGCCTGGGCAACAGAGTGACACTCTGTCTCAAAATAAAAGAAAAAAGAAAACCACCATTTCAAAGGGCGTCTGCTCTGCGCCAGATACTGTACACATTCTCCTCCTTTCCTCTAATCCTCCTGACCCCGTGGGGTGGGTGGCCCTGCTCCAAAGTACAGACATGAACTAAGTTTCTACAGATCACACAGGGTGTAAATCAAATTTGAACCTGGATCTTTCTGAGTTCAAAGTCTGTGTTTCAACCTTAAGCTGCAGGGCCCTGCTGTGTGATGGCTGCCTGGCAGGACTCCAAGCAGACAGGTCAGGTGAGCCAGGTATGCATGAGCCTGTTTATTTCCCTGTTGTCACCCAGCACTTACAGAAGTCTTTTTTTTTTTTTTGCAGTTTTTGTCCGGGGCTGAGTTTGAACCCACCACCTCTGGCCCCTATGGGGCCGGTGTCCTATTCCTTTGAGCCACAGGCACCGCTCACTTACAGGAAGTCTTGAGTGAAGGTTCCCGCTCCCTGATGGGCTAAAAGGATTTAAGGAATGACCCTCCATCCGCTGCAGCAGAGTCAAGGGTATTAAAGGGAAGGCCAAGCGATAAAGTTCCCAAGAAAAAGGAGCCTCTGAGGAGAAAAGGCAAGACAGGTCATTGCTCCCCAACCTCACAGGAAGCTCCCCCATACACAGCAGCCTGGGGACAGGCTGAGGTCACTGCAGGAGTGGACAGGGTCCCTTAGGTAGGTGGGCCTGGAAGGTCTGGGCAGCAGGGCTTGCCATCCCAGGCAGGGCTCAGCAAGTATCTCCACAACTCAGACTTGCAATGAATGAGTCCACAGGAAGGGATGACGCAGAGTGGATGTGTGTGGAGGCCGGTGGTATTGGGGGCCAGAGCTGGAGATGAGGAGGCTGGAAAGGTCGGGATGGGGAGGTGACGGACTGGACGGCATGGAGTGGAGGTGACAGCAGTGGTGTGGTGTGGTGAGATGCACGGACAGCATTCTTACCTCTGATTGGTGAACCACCTGGCGAGGTAATTTGAATGCAAATAAGATCAGAAAGAAGCATTAGTACAAAAGAAAGGAATGCCACAGAAAGCCAAATCGATAAAATAAAACACGAAGAAGGGCCTTAAATACATGTAGAAATTGAGGCCGGAGTTAGGCTAACACAAGTGATGTGTGAGCAAGTGCCAGCCAGAGCCAGACTGAGTGTGGGTGAGGCTGTCTCACGTCATTGGCACTATTGGAGGCCAGGTGAGCTGACCAGGAGTAGGGGAGCTGGGAATTAGGAAGGTGAGACAGGGCTCCTATAGACCCACTGGCTGGGGCAAACAGAACAGGAAAGTGAAGGAAGAGGCAACAACTTCACCCTGTAGGGCCAACCAAATCCCACATGTGATAAGATTCTGAAACCAGGCACTTACCAAAACAAAGTAGAACATTAAATCCAGGCAGGGGAGAGGCTAAAGGAAGGGCTTGCCATGGGCTACCACCAAACCATGTCTCCTACAATAATAGCCAGGCCATGGTAAACTCACAACCCACTGTCTGACTCACTATAAGGCCCACTCAACCCTGCTAAACTGGGAGACTACTGAGCTTCCTCTTGGCCTAACTGGCAAGGGGCACAAGCTACTGCCCACCCTTGCCTGTGCAGTGCCTTACAACCCTGGGGGTTGGCTGCCCAGAGGCCAGGCATTCACCCTTCCAATCCAGGCCTATTTTGAGTTCTGAGAAGGTTCCTTTTCAACAGTCCCCTGTTGATCATTGTCTCACCCAGGAGTGAGAAGCCCAGTTCTAGCTCTACCTACCCCTTCTGGGGGACGGGAAGTAAGCAGAGAAACCAACACTGCTCACTTTCATCGAAGGTAATACCACCACCTGGAGGAATTCTCCGTCTCTGTGCACAAATGAGAAAACAGAGGCAGAGAAACACTCAGGGACTTGTCCAAAGACCAAGGTCATATAGCTTGTACGGAAGGTGGCAGGAAGGGACCAGGCTTTGCCAGCCCACAGCCTTCCCATCGGATGAGGCTGGAAGTCCTGCAGATGCAGAGGCTGGGAGAAGGAAAAGGCAGCTGCTGCAACCTGGGACATGCCTGGAGGATCTGGGAAGAATCAGCACAGTAATTCTCCCAGTATGATCCCAGAACTTTTAGGGGTCTCTGAGGCCCTTCCACAGGTCAGAATCATTTCCATTACACTAAGAAATTGTTTGCCTTATTTGTTGTCTTTGTCTCACATGATGCCTGATATCACAAGAGGCCGATGCAGAAGCAGAATCCAGCTGCCTTCTACTAGGCCCCAAATGGAAAAGATTTGTATAAAAATATAAAATAGTGCTGTTTATCTCACTAAACATTTTTGTTTTCCAAAATACAACTATTTTTCATTTAAAAATGTTTTTTACTTTAATACAGAGTTTTTGAACTATTTTAAAATAGGTTAGTAAATATTTAAAATTTCCTTGAACTTAACATCTGATCAATAGGTTATAATACACACAAACGAAAGCTCTTTGAGGTTCCCTGACATTTACAATTAGAGGTCTCGAGACTGACAAATTGACAGTGACTGAGGTCCTCCTGTCTTCTAGGCCAGGGCCTAGGGAATGAGGTGTGGTAGTACATAAGGTCCAGGAGTGGGACCCCTTACTCCTAACCACAGCTCTTCCAAAACATATCTCTGGCCCTGTCAGAAGAGTAATTTACCCAACAAACTGAGAAGAATTTGCCTTTCTCATTTTTTTTTTTTTCTGTAGAGACAGAGTCTCACTTTATCGCCCTGGGTAGAGTGCCGTGGCGTCACACTGCTCACAGCAACCTCCAGCTCTTGGGCTTAAGCGATTCTCTTGCCTCAGCCTCCCTAGTAGCTGGGACTACA
>CAUYON010122134.1:0-21595 GCA_963573935.1 Arctocebus calabarensis
TCGCCAAACAACAATGACGGCTGCAACCAAAAAATGGCCAGGCGTTGTGGCAGGCGCCTGTAGTCCCAGGTACTTGGGAGGCAGAGGCAAGAGACTCGCTTGAGCCCAGGAATTGGAGGTTGCTGTGAGCTGTGATGCCACAGCACTCTATCCAGGGTGACAGCTTGAGGCTCTGTCTCCAAAAAAAAAAAAAGATAAATAAATAAATAAAAAAGAACTGACAACCTAACACGCCCTCCAGACCTACAAACTCCCTTAATACCCTCTCAACCCCACACACTTCTGGGAGCCCAGCTCCATGACTGCTGCTGGTGCTTGCAGCTCCTTCCTGGGTCACAACTAAGTTACTCGCTAGAAAACTACCATACTTAGGTCTGGGCATGGTGACTCACACCTACAATCTCAACACTCAGGGAGCCCAAGTTGGGAGGAAGTCTTGAGCCCAGGAGTTCAAGATAAGTCTGAGCAAGAGTGAGACCCCATCTCTACTAAAAATATCTGGGCCTGATGTTGTGCACCTGTAGTCCCAGATACTCAGGAGACAGAGGCAAAAGGACAGCTTGAGGTTTGAGGTTGCTGTGGGTTATGATGATGACATGGGACTCTACCCAGGGGTGACAGTAAGACTCTGTCTTAAAAAAAAGAAAAAGGAAAAAAGAAATTTCTTCTTGTCTAAGCAGTTAAATCTACAAATTTCCTTCTAAGTACTATTTTCAATGTGTTTCATAAACTGGTGCTTGTTGTGTTCTTATTTCCATTCAGCCATAAATAGTTTATATTTTTCATTGCAATTTCTTCTTTTACTCTTGGGTTACATAGACGTATACGCTTTAATTTCTCAACATTTAGAGATAATCCAGATGTTTTATTTTTCATTTAATTATGTAATACTCAGAGAATATTTTATGTAATTTCCTATAAATGAGTTGAGATTGTTTTGGCTTAGTATACGGTCTGCATTTGTGAATGTTCTATGTGCACTTGAAAGGGAAATCTATTCTTCTAGTGTTTTATTACTATGCAGTATGCTATTTTATAACTATGCTATGCAATATTTAATAATATTGTTCAAAGATTTTATATACTTACTGGTTTTCTATCTACTTGTTCTATCCATTAGTGATAGATAAGCATTGACATATTAACTATAATTGTAGATTTGTGTATCTTTCAATGTGTTAGTTCTTGTTTCATATACTTTTTGTTTTTTGGAGACAGGATTTTGCTGGTGTGATCCTTGCTCACTATAGCCCTTGAAATTCTGGACTCAAGAAATCCTCCCACCTTAGCCTCCAGAGTAGCTAAGACTACAGACATATGACACTGTGCCTACCTAATTTTTATTGTTTTTGTAGAGACGTGGTCTTGCTATATTGCTCAGACTAGTCTTTAACTCCTGGCTTCAAGTGGTTCTGCTGCCTCAGCCTCTCAAAGGGCTGAGATTACAGGTGTGAACCACCATGCCTGACCTATCCTTTTACTTTTAATCTACCTATGCATTTATATTTAGAATTTGTTCTTATAGACTTTTTGATAGTCTGACTTCCCTGCCTTTCTGTTGGAAAGTTTAAGCCATTTATATTTAATATAACTATAATATGGTTGTATTTAAGTATACCATCTTCCTCTTTGTTTTCTATTTGTTCTGTCTGTTCTTCATTTCTTTTTCCTGCCTTCTTTTTTCATTCATTTCCTATTTTAGTGATTTTACTTTATCTCTACTTGTGGCTTATTAGCTATATCTTTATTTTTATTTTTAATGATTGCTCTAGAATTTATCATATACATCTTTGTATTATCATAGTTTAATTCCAAATCATCAAATCATAGTATAAAACTTCACATACATAATAAGAACCACGAAGATTCTGAGATAGTACCCTACTTGAAAATATATAAACTAGCCTGCACAATTTCACAGATATTGGCAGAAAACTCAGGACTTAAGCATCTTGTTTTTATAGACAAAGGACCTTATAACTTGTGACATAGCAGTTAATGGATGCTATGGGTTTGTATTGCAGCTCATTAACACTGTTGTCCACAAGCTCACGTCTCTAACTTTTGCCCTGGAGTGGCAAACACAAGTGGCTTAATTTCCCCACCTCTCCCACAGACCATTTTGCATTTCTTAACTAGCTCTTCTGTTTTAAATGTTATGTGTGTGTGCGAATATACACATAAAACTCAGTGGGCAAAATTGAAGTATAATATCTCTGATAGGCAGAAGGCCATACTTTTCAGTCTCTTTATAAAGGATTTGGGGCATAGCCAATAGATGCCAGCCACACTGGCAGGCATCTGTAGTCAGCATGAATCTATTTTCCTCACTTCTCATTTCTGCTATTTGCTGCTATAAGGCTTTGGTCACACAATAAACGTTCTTTAGGCCTTAATTCTCCTATAAGTCAGCTAGGCATAATAAATAATTCCTGCATTTTATCAGTACCTTTCATTGTTTAGAAGTTTTAAAAAGTTTTGTACTTATTGAAGAGCTATTTTAAGCTTACTTAGACATAGATTTTCATTTTATTATACAACTTTCTTACACAAACATAACAAAGACAAATTTGAGCGAAATAATTTGGAATGGCATCCCTAAAATTTCTCCACAGCCTGGCTCCACTGAATTATCATGGCTTAAGATCTATATTTTTAAACAGGATATTGTACTCTGTCAGTAAGGGTTTGAAGAGATAGCATTTCTTAAAAGGGTTCCTCACTATTGTCTTTTCCCTAACAGATGATATTGCTTTTGCAAGTCAAAAAGACAATATAAGTACCTCAGGACTGCTGTGTGACTGATATAAGACACATGCCCATGAGATGTTAAAGTGGGGAAAATGAGGGTCTTTGAATTGGAGTAGTATGGTGCAATGATCAGTAACCTGCTAATGTTTACTCAGAGCCTTTTGTGATATAGGTCATATTATCATATTTCATTTTTAGGTGTGGAATCTAAAGTTTGCAAAGAAAAAGTAACTTACTCAAGCAGTTGGAGGAAAGTTTGTACCCAGCTGTGTCTGACTCAAAGCCATCTTTCTATTTCTTTCTCTAGTGTACCATGATTCTCCCTCCTGACTCTTTAAAACATTTTATTTTGCCATTGGGGGTTAGTAGACTTTGGGCACTCTGTTTCTCCAGGCCATACCAGCTTGATGAACTCAGCATAATTACATCATAAATAATGTGAATAAAATAATGTTTCTCTGCCTCAGCCTCTTCTGCGCAATTGCAGGAATCTCATAGCCCCTCGAGTCCCCCCCAACCAGCCCAGGGAATCCCCAGGGGTCTCATATGTGCTTCTCAGTTAGTCTGTGTGACCCTTTCACAGGAAGTTTCTCTGCCTCCATTTGTCCGTCTGTGGACCTATGGCCACCGGCCAGAAGTTCCTTGGGAGGGCCTTCCATCAGGTGCTCTTATCTCCTCTAAACCCCCTCTATGTGTGATGGGGCTCTCCTGTTCCTCACCTGCAGGGCTAGGTCCTTATACCAGGCTTATAGGGGAGGTTGCTGTCCTACCAGAGGATCTCTTGGCCATTTTGGAAAATGATTCTCCCTGCTTTGGTCTTTCTGTCTCTGGCCTACCCCTTCTCCAGACATTGCTCAGATATACAGGAATTGATAGATATTGCAATTAAAGAGCCTAAGCTCTGGGTCAAGTAGCCCCAATCCACCATGTATTGTCTTGTCCCCTCGTATTAGTTTTCTTTTTTCTTTCTTTCTTTTTTTTTTTTTTTTTGAGACAAAGCCTCAAGCTGTCACCCTGGATAGAGTGCCATGGCATCATAGCTCACAGCAACCTCCAATTCCTGGGCTCAAGCAAGGCTCTTGCCTCTGCCTCCCAAGTAGCTGGGACTACAGGCGCCCATCACAACGCCCGGCCATTTTTTGGTTGCAGCCATCATTGTTGTTGGGCGGGCCCAGGCTGGATTCAAACCCACCAGCTCAGGTGTACGTGGCTAGTGCCTTAGCCCATTGAGCCACAGGCGCCAAGCCACATATTAGTTTAATATATGTGTTTTATATTTATTAGTTTTATAGTTTATAAATAATAAAACATTATTTTATTATTTATTCTATTGCTGTAGTAATAAGTTGCCACATATGTTATCATCTCACATTTCTGTAGGTCAGAACTTCAGGGAAGGTAGGTTGGGTTCTCTAATTATGGTTCTCATAAGACTGAAATCAAAGGGTCAGCAGGACTAGGCCTAGACTAGATTCTATGAGATTCTACGAATTCTACAAGATTCTAGATTCTCCTAAAATCTGAAGATTCTAGATGAGAACCTACTTCCAAGCCCTTTTAGGTCATTGGTGGAATTCAGTTCCTTGTGGTTGTAGGACTGAAGTTCCTGTCTCCTGACTGTCAGTACAGGGCCAATTTTTCTTCCTAGAGGCTGTCCTCATTCTTTCCTATTTTTTCAATATCTCTGGTCACCTCAACAACAGTGAGCTGAGTTTCTCATCTCTGAGTCTCTGTTTTCCCTCTGAGTGCCTGATTCCAGCTTGAGAATGTTCTCTATTTTTAAGGGCTCATGTGATTAGGTGGACCCACCTGGTCAATGCAGGATATCTCCCTGTTTTAAGGTTCAAAACATTAATGTCATCTACAAGGACCTTTTTGCCATCTAACAAAATATATGAACAGGTTTCAGAGATAAGGCATGGACATTCTTGTGGGGACATTATTTGGCTTCCCATATCCCCCAACTAGTTTGGAATTTCCTTGAGAAATTGGCATAGTCCTGGTGCCTAATAAATTCTGTTTTGGGGGGTACTAGGGGGGGCTCCTGCTGTGTCGCACAAGGGATTATAGGGAAGAGTTAAAATTCCTGAAAATTTAATTTTAAAAATATTCTTTATTTAGAAATTGATAGAGGCAAATATGTAGCTACCTGATAGGGGGTAGATTCCTTCAAGTCTGGCTGTTGCAGGTGGTACTTTTCAAAGTGTGGTTCTTACATGTATGAGGAAGGCTCTGGGTGCTGCTTGCTGTTGTCTTGCTTGGGTGGATGGAAAAAGTGGCCCCTCAGACAGGGCAGAGAAGGGTTTGCTCAGAGATGGGGAGCTGGTTGGAGAGATACAGGTTTCCCCAGGCTGGCTTTCAGTCAATGCTTTAGGAAATCTTGGATAGAGAGGCTGTGTGGCTGAGAACAAATCCACAAGCATTTGATCAAAACTACTTTATGCCAAGAAGCATCAAAGACGGAACCACACCTGACCTCGCAGAAACATCTTTAGGTAGATTGTAGTGGTTTCATTTTACAGAAAGGACACTCAGGCTCAGAGAGGTTAACTGACATGCTCAAAGTCACACAATGAGGCACAGAGGCAGGACGAGCACCTTGTTCTCATCTCTCATTGTTGAGTGCTCTTTCCCCCATATTGTAGTGGTTTCCTGGGTTGAAGATAGGAGCCATGGTTTGGTAAGATTTGTCACTAATGTATTAAGTGACAGCAGACGCTTCTTTACTTGTTATTTGAGTCCTAGCCTGCCTCTTTCCTGCTGTCTAACCTCAGTCTTTACTGATCTTTCTTTTTCTTCTGAATTCCTGCACCATTCATTTAGCCATCATTCATTCTGAACTCAATGCCCATTGATTGAATGTCTGTCACTTTCTAGGCATTATGCAGTTGCTGGATGCAATGGTGAACAGGACAGACACAGTCATCTCTAAATGAGCTTATAGAGCTGCCTTCACTCTTGGGGAAGACAGATAATTATTTAAGTAACAACTCTACAATGTGGTGAGTATTAGGACAGAGAAGTTAAGGATGCTATGGGGTAGTTGAGTGTAAGGGTCTACCCTATTCTAGGGATGGGAAGAGCCTCTCTTGGGAGGTGGCACTGAAGCTGAGACCTAAAGAATGAGACAAAACTAGGCAGACCAAGAGTGGGAAAAGGATAAATCCACGCAGAAGATATATGGTACACAAAGGTCAGGGAACAAGAGAGTGCCTGGAAACAGTTCAGGAAGTTAAGAAAACAAAACAAAACATAGGGCTATCTGGGATGTTTTCTGACACCACCAATCTTCTTACCGGGTGTCCAACAATTCAATTCAGTTCTGACACTAACTATGCAGAATTAGCCCAGACCCCACAGCTTAGGGCTCAGTCCCACAAGACCCCCCAAATCAAGCATCAGTAACCCACCCTCAGGCCACCCGTGCTTTTGACTGACTGGCTACCAATCAGAGGTTCCCAGGAACGCCTCCTTAGCTTTGATAATTTGCTAGAATGGTTTGAAGAACACAAGGACGCACTTTACTTACATTTAAGACTTTATTATAAAGGATCTTATACAGCATATGGGTGAACAGCCAAATGAAGAAGTACATAAGATGGAGTTTGGAAGGTTCCTGAGCACAGCAGCTCCTGTCCCTGGGTAGTTGGGATGCATTCACGAGCCCAGAAGTTCTCAGAATCTTCTAGTTCAAAATTTCATAGAGCTCAATCTCCCTGAAGGTCAGGGGGTGGAGCCGAAGGTTCCCTTGCTATAATCACCGGGATAATCACTGGATTTCTCTGGTGGTCAGCCCCATCCTGAGGCTATCTAGGAACTGCTCTCCTAAGTCACTCATTAGCATGAAGTCTCCACGGATACAAGGGATCCAAGTCTCCAGGGATCTTGCTCCTTATAAATAACAAAAGACATCCCCATCTTTCAGGAAATTCCAAGGGTTTTATGAACTCTGTGCCTGGGACAAAGACCAAATGTTTATTTTATTTTATTGTTGTCTGCAAGGAGCAGAGAGTTTCAGGCAGCCAATGGCAAAGAGATAAGGTCTGAGAGACGAGCAGACCAGGTTGAGAAAGAATTTCTACTTTGGATTAGGGCAGTGGGGAGCCACTAATGTTTAAGTAGGTGATGAGATTTGCATGTTGTAAAGACAATTCTGATGGCCTCAGGAAGAACTGATTAGAGCCACATACCTGAAGTTGAGGAGATTGGTGAGGAAATTGTGACAATCTGGGAGGATGAGGTGATCTTGGGGGTGGTCATGAAGATGGAAAGAAGTGGGTGGGATCATGAGAAGGTAGACCTGGCCCCCTTTGATGATGAATGCTTTATAGTTTCTGTCATTCCAGCAATTCCTTGTGCTCTCCCTGAAAAAATGTGTTTTTATATTTATTCCCAATTCTTTAATGCTATTTGTCTTTTCATGCATTTATATTAATAATTTATTTCTCCAGTGTTCTTAAGAGCAAACGTTGTTACTCATGTCCATCCAAATTTAAATTTTTGATTCTTTGGGCTTAAATTTCCTCATTGTTAGCTTGGAGAATCCAGGCTTTAAAAAAAAAAAAAAACCTCTTTTTTCTTTTTTTTTGCTTTGTAGGGTTTATTTTGAAGATCTACTATCTAAGATAAGATGGCAAAGAATCTTTAAATAGCACACAGATGCAATAGATTATTATTGTGAAGAAATTACCTGTCCACATTAAGTACGCACTGCCCAAAGTATATTTGGGTCAGGATGCAAGGCGGTAAGAGAGTAAAAGGTTGATATATACTCTCTCATCTGGATGATTCTCGAGTTCTGACTAAAGTTCAATCAATAATAGCCAAGTAAAAAAAAATAATAATAGCCAAATAGTATTGACTAAAGCCAGAGAGAAGCCTAGATAAAAAGTTTACCCTGATAATAGACAAGAATTGAATAGAAAATATTATTAGCTTTTCAAGTATCTACTAGCATAATCCTCAAACTTCAGCTCTACCTGAGATTTGTCTGAACTCCATCCCACAAGCTATAGGAAAACCTCAGGGCTTCCCTGAGATTTCTGGGAACTCCCTGGGCTTAGATTCCTCGGTGTCGTCTCCAGCTGAAGTTTTCCTTCTTTGCTGTCTTATGGCCAAGACTTTATCTCTGTCTCAGAATTGCCCTAAAAATTGAACACAACCCCTTTTCCTTTGGTCCCACTCACCCTGTTCCCCCAAGGCAGCTTATGTAATAAACTTTTTTTTGAGATTTGGAGATTACATTGGAAGGAAGGGTTTTGGATTACAGGATCACAGTCCAGATAATTTAAAACTAAATCTTAAATCTCTCTGTTCCTTTTTTTTTTTTTTAAGACAGAGTTTCTCTCTGTTGCCCTTGATAGAGTGTCATGGAGTCATAGCTCACAGCAACCTCTAACTCCTGGGCTCAAGCAATCCTCTTGCTTCAGCCTCCTGAGTAGCTGGGACTACAGGCACTGGTCACAACACCTAGCTATTTAGAGATGGGTCTCACTCTTTCACTGAGACTGGTCTGGAACTCCTGGGCTCAAGCAATGCACCTGTCTCAGCCTCCTGGAGTGCTGGGATTACAGGCACTACCAAATCTCTCTGTTCTTAAAGAGCTTCCCTAGTTTCCCACCTATTAAAGGTTTTAGCTTCCGACTTTATTGCTTAGCTTTTCTTTTTCCTTTATTTTTCTTTATCCCCAAATTCCTGTTCATTTCTTAGGCTGAGCTAGTTAGCTATCTTTTTTTTTTCCTCCCAATTCAAGCCCCCAGGGCCTCACCTTCTGGGCCCAAGGGGCCTATCAAGGTATTTTCCTAAACAAAGACACTTCCTTCCCTAAAAGGAACTCTGGTACCAGTTGATAAAATAATAACTTCTCTTATTTGCCACAAAAACGTTGCCAAACTGTGCTTGTTCTTTGAAAGCTCCTACATTAGCTGGGCCTTTTGGCCAATAGAAAAAGTAACCCATCATCACTCTTGGTGGTCTAGGATTGCACCTATTTCATTGCATTTGATGCGCACAAATTTGGGAGGAGGCTGGGTAGTTCTGATTAACTCATTTTATGATGGGCAAAAATGGGATTTAGAAATGATCAGAAAGAAGGCCTTAGAAATGACTAGATGAATGAGCTTCTGAGCTAGAACTTGAACTCAAATCTCAGCTGATTCAATTTTTTCTCTCTTGGGAGTTTTTACAAAAATGGTAAATGTCCCTTGCTTGTTATTCAAGTGAGCTGTTTGAGAATGAACTTGGTGCCCTGGTATAGAAGGTCAAAAGTGACATGGGTTATTTGGCGATAGATTGTGCCTAAGTGTTGGAGGAAAAGATAAGCTGTCAGCAGATGCTTTTCTGTGCTGAGACAGAAATGCTATCTCCCCGAGATAATCTTGAAGCTTTCAGGCAGGGCTCTGGCTAAGGAGGGATCCTGTAGCTGCTTTAGGAGCCACCTGGTAAGGCCTCCTCTCTGCCTTGCCTTTCCCTCGCCCCTCATCCTCACTCTTTGCTCCTGTAAGGCCCAGTTCTCATGCTCACGACTGTCCTCTGGGAAGCCATTTGTGGGAAACCCTCCCTGACAACCACACATGGATGGAATCCTCTCCCCTGGGAATCCCACCAGCAATTGCTCTCTGTTTTGCACCGTTAGCATGTTCTAGACCAGTGGGCTTCAGACTTCATTGATTGCTACCCCTACTTAGAAACACATATTTTATCTTGCTTCTTAGTATACACCCCGCACCACCTTTCTCTTTTCTCTCTCACACACACACACCACACACTCACACACATACATGAAATACTGTGTGTGTTCTATAAGGGCTGACAATTAAGTTCGTGAATTCATCCTAGAAAAAGTGCTACATATCTTATTGCTAAATATCACTATGGTCACCTTCTAAATACTCCCCTGGGGGAAGTTATGTACTGATGCCAGTGCCTAGTGTACCCTTCAAATCAATTTTAGAACTCTTTTGCCAGAATGGCCAACAAAGCTGTTGTCATATTACCCTAAATGTCCTGAATATCATCAAAATGCCTTCCTTTCAATACGTCCATTTTTCTTTGGATAAAGAAAAAAGTCACAGAGGACCAGAGCAGGTGATTAGGGAGGGTATTCCAATATAATTGTTAACTGGCTAAAAACTCCTTCACATTGGGCAGCGCCTGTGGCTCAAAGGAGTAGGGCACAGGCCCCATATACTGGAGGTGACAGGTTCAAACCTGGCTCCAGCCAAAAAAAAAAAAAAAAAAGAATTAAAAACTCCTTCACAGACAAGGCTTTGTGAGCTGGTGCATTGTTGTGATGCAAGAGCCAGACCTTTCTCATGCCAAGATTTTCAGTTACGGAATTCCTGTTTTCATATTGATGTTTACTTGGTCTATTATGCTTCTCATGGTCAGCTGATGATTTTGACATATAATTCAACTAAGTTTTGCAATGTTTTCATCAGTTCTGCTCCTTACTGGCTGTCCTCTCTTCATCAGTGATGCCTTCTCTCCCCTCAGAAAAACATTTAATCTATTTGTACACTGCCATTTCCATTTTCTTCATGGCATTATCCTCATAAACTTGGACTAACATGTCCCCAATTTCACTTCCACTCTTGCAAAGTTTAACAAGAAATTTACTATTTTTCCATTGTTCTTTTTCAAGCTCTGACATTCTCCTGATGGCACACAAAAACACTCAACAATAGTGAACACCACTCAGTAAGACAGCACCATATCACCAAACATACACAGCTCTAAGACACTGATATACCAACATTATGAAACCTTACCGAGATGTTTCTAATAATAGTGCTGCTAACAAGCACAAGGTGGCAAGTTCACAAACTTAATTGTTAGACCTCGTGTGTTCTACTAAAAAATGTTTAATATTTCATCTGGTCATTCTAATGCTTTAACACCTCCTGCAGCTTTCCATTTCCTAAGAAGTACATTCTAAGCAAACAGTCATGTATAAGGCCCTTTGCAGACCATCCATTCACCAGCCTTTCCCTTGACTTGAGCTACTTAAGGCCTTCTGGGATTCTCCCCACAACATAGCCGGTTCTCCCTGACTTTGCACATGCTGTTCCTCTGATTGCAATGCCATTCTCCCTTTTCTCTGATGGGAAACTGCTTTTGCTTTAAGAACTCAGACTATGTATCTATTGGGAACCTTTACAGACAAGTTTGACTATCTAGCTCAGAGGTCTTTCCTCTGTCTTTTCCATTTCCATGGCTCTGATACAGCACTCAATAATTCAGCATGCTGAATTGTAATTACTTATTCACTTGTCTGTATCCTTTGCTAAGCCATGCTCCCAAGACCAGTGATTTGTGTATCTCAGGTTTTTACATCACTGGCACCTACTGTGATGTCATTGTCCAGCAGATGTTAATTGAAAATTAGCAACAGAACAATATACTTTAGTTTCATATCATCATTAATTAAAATTCTCCCACTCCATATGATCTTAATCTCTCTGGTCATTCTAATGATGCAGTTCTCTATGTGTGTGATGGGGAGGAGAAGTGTGGAAGGTGGCTTTGGGGGGATAATAACAATTGTTGATTCTGTGATCCCTGAGGTGGTGCCTCCTTCCCACTCCAGCCAGTAGTGTTCATTGGCAAAAGGAAAATCAGGATTCCGATAGCTGGAATGCACAAATAATTACATCAATTATCAATGATCAACTTCTGAGCCTCTAAACAGATTTAAAAAATTTTAAGGCTGAGGCAATAAAGGCTTTTGATCGATGAGATAGACTTAATGCCAAGAAAACAGGTCATAGGGCTTGTGCCACAAGTAGCAGGTTGGAATGAGGATGGGTAAAGAGCCAGTGTACCCTACCCACTCCCTAGAGGCAAGATTAGGGATTGGGGCCATCTGGGGTGGAGTAGCAGGCATTCAGGGGGTGGGACCAGACCTGGAGGGATTAGCAGAGGGAGACACAAGAGGATCCTAGGGAGGCTGAGTCAATGAACTCTGAGGATCTGGGGTCATCTGGGGTCAGCTTGGCCTGTCATAGGATCTACACAAGCCTGCATCTCATTGGGAGGGAGTGGAGGCTTCTGGTCAGGATCCCACCTGATAAGTATCCAACAGAAGTGACACCTGGCCAGCCTCAAGTTTGCTCCACTATCCAGGTACCCACACGGGCAATCCCCTCTTTGATCCAGAATGACAGTGGTGGGGAAGAGAACACTCCAGCACTCACACCTGGTGAACTGCATAGAATACGCCCAAAATTTGCCCCACGGGAAACGATGGAGACAAATCCTAAGCCTTTCCATGTGTTTAAAATGTCTTTTAAAAACACCTTTCTCACCAAAATGTGGAAACAACCTAAATGCCCACCAATCCAGGAATGGATTAACAAACTATGGTATATATACACTATGAAATACTATTCAGCCATTAAAAAAATGGAGACTTTACAGCCTTTGTATTAACCTGGATGGAAGTGGAACACATTATTCTCAGTAAAGCATCTCAAGAATGGAGAAGCATGAATCCCATGTACTCAAGTTTGATATGAGGACAATTAATGACAATTATTGACATGGTGGGGGTGAGGGAAGGGGAGAGCAGAGAGAGAAAGAATGAGGGAGGGGTGGGGAAAGGACGAGCAGAGAGAGGGAAGGAGCGAGGAGGGTGGAGTCTTGGTGTGTGCCATACCTTTTGGGGGCAGAACATGATTGTAAGAGGGACTTGACACAACAAATGCAACCAGTGTAACACGGTTTCTTGTACCCTCAATCAATCCTCAACAATAATAAAAAAAAAAAGATCTTTACATTTATTGGAAATACATGCAGAACTATCATCTGTTTTAATTGTATCTGGCTTTCCCATAACATCAAAAGCTTCCAATAAATAAGCAATTATTTCATCAGCTTTTTCTGATGATAATGTAGTTGCCCATGAAAAATGAGGAAAAAAAAGTTTTGAATGGCCCTTGCAGAAGCATAGTCAAAATGAGAGGTTAAATTAAAATTTTTGCCTTAATTTTAAAGCAAAACGCTTTATTATACTGCATATTATAGTTGAGATTTAGCTCTAAGCAAAAGATTTATGCGTTTCTGAACAATTAACGAAAATTAGTTTCTATTTCAGTTAGTTTAGGACAAGGTAAGGCAAATAGTATGATGTAAGAGAGTCATCTTGATAGATTAACATTGAGGGGAGTTTTAGGTCATGAAATAGATGTATTGGAAGTCCTTAAGAGAGAACCATGTGTTCAAATTGAACAGCCAGGAGAAAATCTGCTGTAGAAAAGACATTACATAGATTAAAAACATGCATTTGGAAATGCAGGTTGAAATGTGGGAGAATGTCCCACGGTCCCTTTGAAGATAGGCCTACGGGAGAAGAAACGCATTTCCTAAAACAGATATAGGAAAGGGACCCTAGCATGACTCTCCCCAGCTAATAAGTTCCAGTGTAAGTGCAGATATAAGTTTGTTCATAACTAGCATCAGAAGCAACATTGGTTAGTAAAGTAAAGAATAAATTCTATGTTTACATGACAAAATTAATGTGACATGTTCTTGACACCACCTTTTGCTAGAATTTAAAAGAATGTTAACCATTTCCCATTTTATGAAGGTCTGATAAAGAAGAAAATTCATTGCTAAGGTAAATATTTATAAGTTATTCAGGTACATGTATAGTTATGGCTATCTAATTTCCAACAGGTAGGGAATACATTGTCTTACTTTGATGCTGAATGAGATCTTAGGGACATAATTGTTCCCCAAAGAGAGGGCTATTTCCTCAAGAAAAGCTGAGTTAGTAAAGTCTCATGGCAAAATAAAAAAATTCTTGGTCAAGAAATGCCAGGGTGGTAGCTAGATTGAGAAACAGTGCTGAGTGTCAAAACTGAAAGTCAGTTTATAAAATTGTTCACTAGTGTATGGGTTTCTGAAGATAGTGGTTACCATTTAACCCCAACTCTTAGCATAATAGCTGAAACACAGAAAAAATTCAATAGACATCTGTTAGTTGAATAAATGAATAGGTAAACAACTTACTATATCAGAATTAAATCGAAAGAACACACATCAACACATTGGTTACTGGGAGCCTGGGAAACTAAAAGCAAGCTGAGCTAAGGGACTCTTTCAGTACTGAGGTCATGAAAAGAGACTGAATTCCATAGCGGCTGGGAAGATCAGGGACAATTTATGTTGCTAGGCATTAGGAAAAAAACAAAAATTTCTCCATCATGTAAAGAATTATTGATTAAAATAATAGATTACAAATAAAAATAAACCTATTTTCACTCATTTTTTTTCTTAACACGTTAGGCTTAGCATTTGTATTCTCTAGAGGTTTTTAGAAGGAGCCATTGTTAGACACTATACCTTGGCAAGCTTATGTTTTCCTGTCAACGTATTTTATTAATAACCCTACAATCAATCTGTAAAATCTGTGGGTATTTTAAGCAGTTCTAATTTTTTCAGTAAGATATTTAAATTAAAAATACTGTGAATGTAAGTATTAAAAATACGTCCTCTAACCTGTGCTTCTGATAAGTGGCAGGGGGGTGGGAGGGGGAGGGAGAAATGTATTTTGCCAAGAAAAACTTTATTTCTCTTGATGAAGAATTTATATTCATTATGAAAACCTAGGAACTCAATTCTAAAAAAAGATAACATCATAAAACTGTATCCCACTCCCCAAGCCATTGCTAACTCTAGCCACAGCTCCAAATGACAGTTCTATTTAAGCTCAGATTCACCTGTTGTCAGAATCATCCTTCAAGCATTCCTGAGATATATATTTTTTACTTGTGGCCCTGAACTTCTCCAGTGCTGCGGGAAAGCACTCGGCCCTTGCATAGACATAACCTGGAAGCACAGTTAATCTCCCCTCAGTCAACTCTGAACCAAAGAGAGGTCAGTGGCAGTGGTAAATGCCCCAGCCCTTAGTCCTTTAGAAAGACATTCTGGATACTTCTCAGGAGGTTCCAGTGGAATTGAGCACCTGCTGCTCAAAGCCGCAACACTGTTCTCGTTTCTGCCTTTTCTGTCATACTCTCCCCTCACTCCTACTCCTGGTTTCACCTCCTTTTCTCAGACTATAGTTTCAGGAGAAACCAAACTAAGACACAAGACACATAATAACAAAATATATATAGCTATGGTTACAACACCTAAATATAACCAACCCTAACATTTCTGTGGGCATTCTTCCCATTGGCTTCTTTTCAAAATGTATGTAAGATTCTATATTTGGAAATACTTTGAATGTTGCCAAATTATACACACCAAATGATGAAATTCTCCTTCCTCATGTCTGTCAACCCATCTCCAACCACCCACTGTCCATGGCAGCAGGTCCCATGAAACTTTAATATAAATCCTACCTGTCATCTTTTTACGCCATTATATGTAGTATATATATATAAATGTATATGCACATGCTGTCTTTCATGGTTAATAGCACTGACAACTACATCTTTTTATGTATATCTTTGACTGCCTTTTATAAGCTATATAGAGTTACCGTTTTTGTTATTTTGTTACTAGTGTATAGTCGATCTTTTAATTACCTTTTTGACCCATGATATGTCTTCAGTAATTGAGAACTAATAAATAAATCACTAATGGAGGGTATACAATTCTAAATTTTAGTAATGTTAAGTGAATCTGAAATAAACAACCTGACTCCAGAGTTCAGGATCTGTATCAATCAGCAAATGTTGTCCAATAAGCTTTTCCAAAACGTAAGACTAAGAGCAATCATCTCAAAGATCTGTGAGTCAGCTGGGGACTAGCTGATCTAGGCGGGGATCAGGGAGCAGCCTTTCTCCTCTCCAGCACATTGTATGTGGTTGAGGCATCTCTGCTTGGAGCTCTGGAGGCTGGGTGACTTGGCTTCCAGGGATCTGCCAAAGTGAATGCTTGCTCTTCATGTGAATTGAAAAATGGCCAAAAAATTACCCAGTATAGAAGGAAATGCTAAATGATAAAAATTAGTTTAGTTAATATTATAAATGAATTTCTCTCTCTCTCTCATCAGTGTCGTATTGTGGTATGTATTGGCTCTATGTAGGGAATATTTTTTTTTCCTGTATGTAGGCTTTTTTCCACTAACTTCAATTCTAGAGGCTTTTGATTGATGTCAAGTTTTAGATATAGTTTATGTGTTTGTGTGTGGGTGCCTATATACTATACAGCATATCCATGAAGTGCAATGTAACTTTGTAAAAATATGTGATAGAAATAATTGATGTATAGTTTCTTTTTGTCTTTAGAAGTTTCATTTTTAGAAGTTTAACTTAAAAATTACTTATTTTTCAGAATCCCTGTTGGCTTCCCTAGAAGAGAAAGTAAGTTGTGTTCTTTGGTTGGTTGAACTAAAATCTACCACGGCTGTCCAAAGGTTTAGAATCCATGGCCAGAAAGAAGCCCCACACTGGAAGTTTCTCTCCAAGTGGATTAAAAAATCGAAAGAAACAGCTTCTGTCACTGATAAGACACACTGGCAGGTCACGTGTTAGTGAAGAAACTGTACCATCCATAGAGGAAACCTTGGAGGCAAGTCCAAGAAAGTTATTAAAATGGGCAATCACTAGAGCTGAGGCTTTCAAAGTCTACTAATGCATAAGATTCTGTGGACAAGACTTCTCACGAAGGCACTCAAAATTCAAGTGCATCAAATGTTGTTAGAAGAGGAATATCATGCATGTCTAACCTTCTGCCACTAGTTCGGCAAAAACTTAGCAGTGTTGATGTATTTTTGAGTAATTTAGTGTTCTGCTAGGAAACAATATTCCACATTAATGGCAAGGCATAATTGCCATATATGGGGAGCTGAAAATCCACGTGAGTTTGTGGAACATGAGAGAGATTTTCCTAAAGTTAATGTGTGGTGTTCTTTGGGAAAAACTGAGTCATGGGGCCATTCTTTTTGAAAGGACATGTTAATGGTGAGAGCTATTTAGTAGCGGTACAAATATATATATATATATATATATACATTTTTGCATATATATGCTCCAAATGTATTTATATATTTAATTCTTATAATGCAAACCCACATATGAAATAAAAACAAGAATTTTTTTATGCTTGCTATCTAAAAGCCCATTACAGGGCTTCTCTGAAAAGTTTTGTTGGATAGAATTATCTTACATACACCTATTAGGTACCTACATAGTTTGGGCTGATCAAGCTTCATTTATTTCCCTATGAACATGAGGTATTTAATTTCTTCTTTTATGACTGTTTTTTCTCCTATGAAATCTAGATCATAATTCAGGCCACATCATACTCTTAATCTAATGGAAAAGCAGTTTGTAGTGATAGTTCCCATTTAAGCCAACCCATTTTGTAACTAGTTTATCACTTCTCTCCTCAGCTTCTGGCAAAGGTATTTTAAGCTGTTTCACCCAGAGAAGGTGTTCAGTGGTTTTGAGCTGAGTGGGCCTCATGTCCACACTGACAGTCATGTCTTGCCTGTGCTGTATTTTCCACTTATTGGTTGTATTTGAATACTGAGGAGTTTAAAAACCATCACACCGTCATGATTCACAATGAGGAAAGGGGAAAATTATTTATGCTGAGGAGAGGTTCATGATGGGTGTGTCTGTGCCAGAAAGACCAACCATGTAATTAGAAAGTTCAGACTTTGAGCCACTTGGTATTAACCTGATATCCAAGGAGGGGAGGGAGGCTGGAGATTGAGTTCAATGTCATGGCCAGTGATTTAATCATGCCTACATCCTGAAGTCTCAGGAAAACCTCTAGATGCTAAGTGAGTTTCCTGGTTGATAACACACATGGATGCCAGAAGGGTGACTTGCCCGGACTCTCCAGTGAGTACACTCAGAAGCTTTTCACTTGGGATGCCCCTCCACACTTTGTTCTCTACAACTCTTTTTATTTGTATCCTTCATTGCTATGATAAAACTGTGATTTCAAGTGTGTTACCTAACTGAGTTCTATGAGTCATTCTAGCAAATTATCAAAACAGAGAGGGTGGAGGGAACCTCCAAATTTATAGCCAGTTGGTCAGAAGTATAGGGGTCCTGGAATCCCCAAGCTTGCAGCTGGTGGCTGAAGTGAGAGCAGTTTTAACTTGGAAAGTCTGGTTTAACTCTGGATAGTTAGTGTCAGAATTGCGTTGCACACAGTTACCACTTTATTTGTTTTTTTACCAACCTCTATCCTCAACCTGCTAATTACAGTTTTACTATGCATAAACTCACCTCTGGTCCAAGTAGCCCACCATGAAAAACAAGCACCTTCCTATCATTGAGAAGTTCCCTTTCTCACAAGAACTATGGACAAAGACCAGCCAAATTCTTTACTCTAATTGTCTATAATCTGGCGTATATGTTTGAGTATCAAAACCACACCCATGCTATTTGTTCCCTAAAACAAAAAGAAGAGGAAGTGGTATGAATAGAGTAGTGATAAGGTTCTTTGTAAAGTCAAAGAAGCACATATAAATACGTGAATTAATAATTCCCACATCAGAGCAACATGATCTAGAGACTTCACCCAAGTCCAAAAATACAACAATGAAAGGGAAACCAAACTTTTAAAGTTAAGCAATAAAAATCAGAATGCTTGGATTACAGATCCAGGTCTGTCCCAGCTAATTCCCCCTTTGGGCGAATCACTTAAATCCTCTGAACTACTCAATTTCCTCGTCTTTAAAGCAAGAATAAAATATCTTGCAGGCATTTTGTAAAAATACATGGTTTGTGAGTAAAAGTGACTAGGTTGGGAGTAAATGTCTCATCAGAGGGAAATCTGACCACACAGTACAAATTGTTTATTCCCCTAGATGTGGAGATTCAGGGATTCAATTAAGTCACATGACTTTTCTTTCTCACAACACTCACACCACCTTATCTAACAGCTCTATGAAGTTGTGTTTAATGATGATTAGGAGAAATTGTACACTAGCCAGTAATGGACTTTGTAAACTTATAATTACTGGACTCATAGCATGTGTGATTGGTGTAAATTTTCAGCAATTCTGGTGTACTAAGTCCAGTTTCTTTTGGCCAGAGAATTTGACATTCTCTTCCGGAAATCCTTCACGAGTAACAAAAATGACAGAAAATGCTTTCCCATCATGTTGATGGCAATGGGCAGGCATCTACTCTGAAATTCCATGCACAGCTGATATTTTCCTCTGCAATGGCTACAACCTTTAAGCAACCCATTCTAACCAGCATCACAAATTCCTGCAGGCTATTAACTTGAAGATTTTTATTTTGTTTTGTTTTCAGACTCTCTCAAGTTGTGATTGGCAAATGATCTACAGACGGTTAATACATTCTTTCACAGGTCTAGAGTTCTTGCATCTAAGGAAATTAAATGTCCTTATCTTCCCTGTATGTGAAATGAAAGAAATGCAGGTTCTGAACTGGATGTCAAGATGCAAATGTCTTAAAACATGCTGACTTTGCCTTTATACATAAACTCTCCTTTCTGCTCTGCAACCTTCCATCTGGGCCCATCAAATTATTAGCCAGCACCTGGATTCCAGCAGCCTGTTATTATAGGCAGCTTCTTTGTAGGGAATGAGAAAAATGTTTGAGAAGCTGAAGGTTTTGTCAAGGTGGAGGGATCTATTTCATTGTAGAAAGAACTTCTCTGAGGAAACAGGATAGTGTGATTATGAGATTATAATATGAGGAGTTCCCAGATTTTGATTACCATGTTCCAGGTATTTGATGTACATTATGAACTAGAGATGATTTATGTGCCTTCTTTCATTTACTGTCCACATGGATCCAGAAGATTAGCATTATTACTGTTCAGGCTAAGAATATTTAAGTGATCGCCACAGGTGGTAATGCCAGAAAGTGGTAAGAGTCAGTTTGCAGACCAGTCCTGCCACTGTTCTTAAAGACTCCACTCTGCTGCCTGTCTGGGGAAAGATATTTAACAACAACGCATATGGCAAGGCCTAATGCATGCTGTCAAAAAACATAAGATAACATTCTGAAATTTACAGGGATGTTTAATCTTTACATTATATAGAAAAATTGTGCAATAGTCAGAATGTCGTGATTTGAATCAGGCTTCCTGTGAGTTAGCAAGCTTGCTGCTACTGATGGAGTTTAAGGAGATGGGAAATGAATACTTTGCAGGTGTAGCTAAGGGGAATGGTGCATTCTGTGAATTTAGAAATATTCATTCTATGTCCAGACAATATTTATCAACCATCAGATGTCCGAGGCTTTTACATCTGCTCCCAATTCTTCAGCTACTCTGGTCTGATGAATTTCTACTTAATATAATTTTTGATTTCTTATTTTCTCTTGAGCATTACGGGGGGAAATAGCTTGATCAATTTAGCTCCAAAAAGAAGAATTCAAGGGGCAAATTCTTCTTCAATTATGTTTTGAAGAGTTCATTTCCACCCTCTTAAATGTCCAATCCTTGGCTAGAATCTCTCTACAGACCAGATCCTTCTTCTAGTATCCTTGGTGAATCATAATCATCTCAAGTGGTGGATGCCCACATGAATCTGCCTTCCACTATTTCCTAAGAGTTCCTGGGAGTTAAAAGAGAGACACCCAATGACTTCAATTAAAAAATTCCTGAAACAATGGTTCTTAGTAATATTTTGGAGATATTTTAAAATATACACAGGCATAGAGACCTCTAGAAACCTAGAATAAAGAAAATAATACCAAGAAAGAATTATTAATATTCAAAAGAGGTGATTTACTTTGATTGAAAAAAGAGATGACAAAAATGTAAAAGGATTTTTTTATTATAACTTTAGATATTTGATAAAGAATTTCATCATTTACTAAACCTAGTACAATTAAACAAATCAGCTTTAATTGCCTTCAAAAGATGCAATCGAAATGACTGCACATCTAAGCTATTTATATGTATTTTTTATGTACCTGGATTTTTTATGTATCTGTTCATGTTAACAATTATCTACCTGATCAGGGCAGGGCTCAGCTAGGTGATTCTGCTGTAAGTTCCTGAGCTTATCTCTAGCCTATGGATTGCACTCGATTTGGAGTCAAGATTGAAAGGCAGTGCCCACATGGCATAACAATTTCATGGAAAATTTCAGGAGTGAACAGAATTCCCCAATCAAGCTGCACAGGCATATTTAAGTACAATAATCTCTGGGACAGTTAGATACAGTATCTTCTTTCCCTTTGGGAATCCTTAAAGTTTCTAAAACCCTTTCTTCATTTAATTATTTAATTATCAAAAGCATATGACCATTCAATGGAAAAATAACAGTTTTTTCAATCTTTGCATCTAAAAATGTTTTTAAATATAATTTAATTAGTTATTCAATAAAAGCTAGAAATAGAAAGAAATTTTCTTAAAGGGTCTTACTTGCGGCACAAAATGTCTTTATTTGAAGTAAATATACCCCAAAATGTAGTTTCTTTTTTTTTTTTGATCTTTGTTAATCACCTTTATTAATTCTGCATAGAGAGGCATTTACTGAGGTGTATTGGGGTGTGTACCCTAGAAGTGGACAGAATGGATTCTAATCCTGGCTCTGCCACTTAGTATTTATGTGACCTTGGACAAGTTACCCGACCTCCCTCTCCCTCAGCTGTCAGATGCAGAGGGTTTAACAGTGCCTGGCTTGGCAATGGCCATCACGCAGGTAAAGAACAGAATGGAGTCCCAGCTAAGCACATTGAGTGTTGGCTACTACAACTGTGGAAGTGGCTGCTAGTGAGACTTCCCAGGGCTATCTACCTGCATTCCAACAGTAACACAAACCAGCATCATGGTGTCACAGATACTGATGTCATATAAACACATCCAGTTTTCTCCCTTTAGGTTTTTAACACCTGGTGATGGGTTCTGAACACAGCGCTGCCAGAAAGGCTGACTGAATAATTTACTT
>CAUYON010122138.1:0-11754 GCA_963573935.1 Arctocebus calabarensis
CGGGTTCGAATCCAGCCCGGTCCTGCCAAACAACAATGACGGCTGCAACCAGAAAATGGCCAGGTGTTGTGGCAGGCGCCTGTAGTCCCAGCTACTTGGGAGGCGGAGACAAGAGACTCGCTTGAGCCCAGGAATTGGAGGTTGCTGTGAGCTGTGATGTCACAGCACTCTATCCAGGGTGACAGCTTGAGGCTCTGTCTCAAAAAGAAAAAAAGATTCAACTCGGGAGGGCAGGGGCTATCTGTGGTCACTGAGACACAATGACAGCCTGTCCCCCCGCCACCCGCTGTGTACAGTGCATGGATTTGCACATCGGGAATCTAAGTGGTTTAAATTTTCATTCTTGACCGTTGAATATTCTAGCTGCACAGGTAAGTAAGACATGCACAGGAAACATTTTAAAAAATACAATTTCTTTTCAGAACACAATTGCTTATAAATCAGATGAGGAAGATTCTCAAAGTAAAATATTACCCTATCTTAGTTGCTTGTGCCTGATATGTTCTACTTCCTTGCCAACATTGAATTCTCCAGAAGGAATGTTCTTTCCTAAAACATATTTTCATGTGTATGTTAAATAAGTCTGTGCACGGTGACAGTCATAGTCTTTCCACATGGATATATCGAAGAATTGCCACTTGATAAAACAGCAGTAAGACTATTTCCCAATCAAAGAAGGACATGTCTAACCACTAAGAAGGAACCAAGCGTACTTCAATGTAGAAAGGAAATGAAGGGAAGCTGTGCCCTTGGAGACTGTCAGGAGGTAGGAAATAGGAGATGACAGATCCTCACCTTTGAGGATCAGTGCAATCCCCAGGACTGGGAGCTACTAGAGCAGTTCACTCATGCAAACTTAAAGTGCGCACTGCTCCTAGCGAACGTGTGTGCCCTGGTGGAGCAGAATCATCTCTCTCCAGCACATCTGCCCCTGGGTTGCTGTGTGTGTCACCCACTGCGCAGCCACACTGTGCGCCATGCCAGGCACGGGGTCACTCGCTGTTCAGCCACACTGTATGACATGCAGGGCACGGGGTCACTCACTGTGCAGCCACACTGTGTGCCACGCCGGGCATGGGGCACTCACTGCGCAGCCACACTGTGCGCCAGGCCGGGCATAGGGGCATGTGCAAAGTCAACAGCTGCATGCTCGTCTACCTGGTAGATGAGACAGATACAAAAACAAATATAAAAGGCATACTGTAATCATGATTAAAAAAACAGAGGCACAGAGATGGAGAGAGATATTTTCCGAGCCTCCACCCCCAAGGCAGTGCCAGGCAATCTGCCAGCTGCCTTCTCCTTGGTACACCTGTACCGTGGGCAGCCTTCCACTGAGCTCTCCACTGGGTATCCTGGTCAGCGTCCGGTAGGTGGTGGAGGGAAAGTCCAGTCCTGGCCGCTGACTCATGGTCTCCTATCCATGGCATGTGCCTTCCTGATGGTGTGAAGAGGTGGGCAGGGACCCCCAATGCTCTTGTACTGAATGGGGACCCAGATCACCCCATGAGTGTCAGCGGGAGAGTTAGGACTTGAACTTCCATCCTCTGTACCCATGCCCTGCTTTCCTGAGCAGTGAACAAGCCAGGCAGTGGACAGCTGGCCAGCCATCGGCTGTGCAGGTGGTGACCACCCATAGTGCTGGGTCAAGGGACTGGGGAAGGGGAGTGGCAACAGGGGGTTGAGAAATCATGTCCTGTCTTTAAGCCCCCAGACCCAAGGCGTTCTCAGGGTGAACTGAGAGGGCAGCAGCCAAGTCTGCAACTGGGGTGGACAGAAGTCCTGCCCTGGCTGCTGAGGAGTCCTTCCGGTGGGTTGTTACTGGTGTAAGCCTTTGGATCCGCCTGTTTGGACAGAAGGTCCTGTCCCCCAGAAACCAGCCAGACAGCCAAGGGGTCTTCCCACATTGCAGTTTCTACAGAATACCCCACTGGGGGAGGGCTGCGGGTCTTTGTCACAGAGGAGTGGCTTCTGGTCATTTGCAGGAGCAGTGACTCCCCCACTTAGGGACCAATTCAGGCCCCAGCTATTAGCATTTGAATCGGACAGCCACGCTGTTTTGATTGAAAAGAGAAACCAAGTCTTTGTTGTTGCAATTTAAGGGCTTAAGTAATTTTCTAGCACCCTTTAATCAGTTCGAATAGTTGGGGAAATGGCAATTTATAGGAAAAGTGTGTTCTGGCCTCGGAAATGCAAATGTGCCTCCAGTCCTGGGTTTTCCCTTAGGGGCAGCAGCCCCTGGGATCTGAGGTCTCCTTCTCCTGCCATCCTTTCCAGCAGAACTTTGTTGAATGTCTTCAAAATATTCCCTTTGTTTAAATTAAACTTACCCCAATAGTAATGGAAATACAGAAGGACCAGCCTGAAAGGCGGACTGTCAAAGTCTTCATCAGCCGACCCAGCGGGTCCTACACACAAATGGGGCCAAAAGGTGGGCGGTGTGGCAGTTCAGGGATTAGATCCAAATAACATGAGCTTAACTCTCTGTGAAGTGAAGGTCCCTTCCGGATGGCGGGGAGTTACTTGAAGTAGTTTATAGTATTTAATTTACATGCTGAGGAGACGACATCCTAGTCACTTTGTAGCCAATAAAAAATACAAGATTTTAAGTTTACAAAGATGGGAGACCAAGTTTTCAAAAATTTCCAGTTTGCCTCTTTTTTCCTTCAGTTTGCATTACATTTTCTTTTTTAATTTTCATTTTAATATTTATTTATTTTTTGAGACAGAGTCTTACTTTGTCACCCTCTATAGAGTCCTGTGGTGTCACATCTCATAGCAATCTCAGACTCTTGGGCTCAAACGATTTTCTTGCCTCAGTCTCCTGAGTAGCTGGGACTATATGCACCTGCCACAATGCCCTGGTATATTTTTAGAGAAAGGGTCTTGCTCTTGCTTAGACTGGTCTAAAACCCATGAGCTCAGGTCATCCACCCACTTCAGCCTCCCAGAGGGCTAAGATAACAGGCGTGAGCCACTGTGCCCAGGTTTTTGTTTAATTTTAAAATTCACAAATAATAATTGTACAGCTTCATGGAGTATATAATAATGTATTGATATAGATAATGTATGGTGATCAATAGGATGACTATGGTTAACAATAATAAATAATTTCAAGTAGCTAAAGAAAGGATATTGAGGCCTGGTGCCCAGAACTCAGTGGTTAGGGTGCTGGCCATATACACTGGGGCTGGTTGGTTTGAACCTAGCCCAGACCTGCTAAACAACAATGACAACAACAACAACAACAAAATAGCTGGGCATTGTGGCTTGTAGTCCCAGCCATTTGGGAGGCTAGGGCAAGAAAATCACTTAAGCCCAAGAGTTTGAGGTTGCTGTGAGCTGTGACGTCATAGCACTCTACCGAGGGTGACATAGTAAGACTCTGTTTCAAAAAAAAGAAAAGAAAAAGGATATTGAACATTCTCAACACAGATGATGGATATGCTGGTACATTTTCTAAGAATATGTGTAAAGAAATATTCATAAAAATGCAGAGGACTAAGGGCAACCCATTTGAAAAAAAAAAAAAGTCTTTGGAGATGATGACTTGTGCGCAGCCAAACCCAGAGTTCATCAGCATCTGTTGGTTGGGCACACCACACAGAAGCAGGGTCTCAGGGCCTCAGGGGCCCTCTCCACACTCAGGAGCTTTAGTTCCTGGGCCCAATGGGGGTGGCAGGGCTACCTCTGAAGCTTCCCACCAACGGCCCAAGAACAGGGGCCTGCAAAAGGCGGGGGTGGCTGGGAGCTTGCAGGCCCCAGGACAGCAAGGTGCTCAGCGCTTCTTTGCTACACAGAGGGTTGGGCTGTGGGTTCCCTCCCAGGGAAGACATTATTAAAATGAGTGGCTTGGAGTTAGCTAACAGGAACATCCTCCCTGCTGCTCTGCTAGGCTCTGCCAGGCTTGGCTACAACACAAAACCACTCATGGCATTAAAATGCCTTTTCAGAAGGCCTCCAGGTGCACCAAACCAGATTTTGCCTATTATTCTAGTCAAGATATTCCTTTCCACACTCCGCTCCATTCGTTACCCACCACCTCCTCCAGGAAGCCTTCTCAGATATGTCTCCTTCATTTGCTCCCTGCTCAACTGGAGCTTAGCTCTCCCTTCCTTGAGTTATACTCTTCAGCTGTCTAAGATCCAAAGGGGCCTTTAAGGCAGGTGCCAGGACTTTCCCAAGGAAAACATTTTGTCTAACAGCTGTGCCTAGGAACTGATAAAGGGCTGTGTGTGTTTCTGCCCTGGTGTTTGCTCTGTCACGTGTACAAAGACAAACAGCAGGCACAGCTGTGGGGCAGCTGTCTTGTCCTGTCCTTGAGGGGAAGCTCCTGGAGGCCCTACCGCTCCACTCAGAGCCCCTGCCGGCTCTGCCTGTAGCCCATAGCCCACTGGGCAGCATCGGTTCTTACACTGGCTCTCCAGCCTGGGTCCTCAAAAACAGACCAACAAGAATGACACAGAACAGGTGAGAGTGTGCAGGGAAGATGCCACTGCTGGCAGGAACAGAGGGAGCCTCCTGGTGTCTGTCACTGGACCATGAGTCCACCTGGGACAGGGCCTGGGGTGACCCGTTGTCCTCCTGGCCTCCAGGCCTGGCTGAGACCTGAGGGAATTCTCCATAGGACGCACACTCTCCAATCCTCCGTTCCCAGGATAGCATGGAGAGGTGAGGAGGGGACGCCATGTGCCAAATATTGCATCTGTTATTAGCATGGAGAGGGGAGTGAGAGCTCCTGAGTGCCTCTCGTGCTCCCCACTAGTGTGTGTCACCTCACCCTTAACTCTGTGAGTCAGTAGTACCATCAGTCACCTACTGTGGATCAGAAAACTGTGCCACGAGCCGCAGGCACTAGGATGCTGGGGAGCTCAAGCCTGTTCCAGGAGGCAGCCCCTTTTGCAATGGCCGTCCGTCCTTCAGCCCAGAACTCTGGGGTCAGGCCCACTCGATGCTGGGATTGTTTCCAACCCTCTGTCAGAGTAAAGGGCAGGCAGGCTCTGGTCTATAGTAAAGTGTGGATTCCGGTGAGCTTTGCCCAGAAGCTACAGGACCGTCCGCAGGTGAGCCCTGCCCGAGGCGTGTTCGGTCAAGGAGCTATAGGGCCATCACGTGTGAGCACTGCCCGAGACCCGGAGAGCCTTCTCCACCTTTGCTTCATTCAAGATGAGTCCCAGCCAAAGTCTTCCAGCAGAAAACGTACTGGGGACACTATGGCAACTGTCACCATGTACTCAGGGGGTGCCGAGCCCGCCCTCTGTGTTTACGTTTCTTTGTTTGGCGATGCCCGAGCTGGGGAGACATGGCTGGTGTGCAGGTGGGGTGGAGAGGGCAGAGCCGTGGGCTGCTCCACGCCCTGCGGGTCAGAAGCAGCCCAAGGAAGCTCTGTCCTTCCTCAAATTTGGACCAGGAGAGGTGATGTGGTGGGGTGGGCAGCTGGGGTAACAAGTGAGAGCACTGTCCCTCGCCTCTCTGACTCTACAAGTGGAGCGCTGTGGCTACAGGAAAGGCCTCCGCTCACTGGCCACCAGGTGGGGGTGAGAATGTCCACGGAGCCCATTTGTACCATATTGTGATTCAGTTCTGATCCCGGTGTGGTAGTGACCAGGGGTCAGAGAGGTCAGTTTCAGCTTCAGAAAGATGAAAGTCTAATCTTGAGCCTAAATTCAAAACAGAATAAAACCCAAACTACCAGCACTGTTCCAGCTCTTCCCCACACTTCTAGGGCATGGCCAGGGGAAGCCACCATGAGCTGGGCACCAGGGAGGGGAGAAACTTGCTTGAGATCTCAGGGGCTTGGAATTGGTATTTCTTGGCAGTGAGGTAACTATTTCCTAAGATGGTGAATATTAGGTAATGAAACATTTTGAATGTGAATAAATATGCATTTTTAACGATCATTTTTAGTCCAACTTTTTCACATTTTGTTTTAAAAATTATTTTTAATATTCTTCAATGTGATGAAAACAATGAAAATAATAGTAAACTTTGCTTCCAAAAGCCGGATTATGTGTTGCCAAGGGGACACACATGAGGGAAGACATGGGCCAAGGAGCCAGGGTGGGAGCCCCAGGGGGCGCAGCCTCCAACCTGCTGCCTCTCCGGTTCTTGAAATGGGAGAGCCTGGTCAGTAGAAAAAGGGACTCTAATCAGAAAACAGGAGACACCAAGGGGCCCTATGTGGCATGTGAGTAACAGGGGAAAAAAGCCAGAAATGGGAAATATTTGCAAAAAACCATACATTGGTTTTTGAGAAGAGTTGGCAGTGGAAGGGTAAAAAAAATTGAGAATTAAGACGCCTGAATTATGGGCTGGCAGGTGCACACTTAGGTCTCACTGGCCCATCCTCACTTTCTGTAGGGTCCTCTCAGATGCCCTGGAGGGTGGTCCCAGCTCCTGACCAGCCACCTGCTCATCACAGCATCTCCCTCCCTGATGCAGATGGTGGCTTGTCACTCAGCCTGGCTCCACCACCCTCCTCACTTGTGGAGCACCTGAGTTGCTCACCTAGTATGGTAACTGGCACACAGCAGGAACTCAATTGATTTTCCTGAAATGAGTAAGTTAGTCAGCTCCTTCTGGTTGAGTTTTTCTTTTGTAGCATAATTGCCCCTTCCCATTCTCACAGCCAGGCAGAGTGGCCTTGCAGGTCAGCTGCTGCCTCCCCTTACTGCCCGGGTGCTTCTGTACACTGGATATATCAGGACCTGCCATGGCTTGTTGGGAGGATAACATTCAGAGATGTGACCGAGGTGACAGAAGGCCCAGCCAGTGGGGCAAGCTCCTTAAATGTGCACTCTTTGCACAGGATAAGTTGGGTCTACCAGATAGCAGTTGTAATTACAGAGTATGACAGAGCCTGTTCTCTGTGCGAGGCATCCCCCAGCCATGACCAGTACAGAGAGGGGGAAACGGGGCACCCTGGGCTGCCAGCTGATCAGCTGCCTGCTTAGCACCAAAGCCTTGCTGTGGTCCCAGAACTTAGTAAGGCAGAAAGTTACAGGGAGCGTGGGGTTTGGGTTTATAAGTTTACACTCAGGAACTAAAGGTCACTTGACATCTAGTGCTGAGAGTGTCCCAAGGCCGCAGACCCCAGTGAGCCCACTTCAGCTGGAGGGCAGCCCCTGCAGCCTGGGCAGCACGTGTGCGGGATGAGGGTGGCCACTCTGAGTGTTGGTCCAACCCGAAGTGGCCTGTTAGAGCCTCCAGCACAAGACACAGGATTTGGTCTTTTCCAGGTCTGGTTTTCTTTGTGGAGTCCTTTCCAGATTGAGTGAGATGAACAGAGGTAATATTTCAATTAGAATATTTCAATTAGAGCATCTTGCCCCTTAACATGTAACAACCACACGCTCTAGTCATAGGACGCAGCACACAGGCGGGTGGTGTTTACAGGGTTCAGGAAAGATGGGCTTCCAGAGATGCCTGCAAAGGCCTGCACATTTGCTGCTGGCCAGTGACTGAGGAGGGGACAGATGCCGCTGTCCACTCCAGGGCCAGCCTGATTTCTGCCCTCGGAGGATGAGGTGGATGGTGGCGCCACACACCTGGGATGGGATCTGCCTGAACTTTGTCCAGGAAGTTGTCTTCTAGTTCTAGTTTCCAGGATAGTCCCACAATCCATCCATTTATGATGTTTCTACAGACATTAACTTCAATCCAACACGGTAGCAGCTGCAAATGTATCAGTCACTAATGGGAATTTTCGTGTAAGTTTCAGGAGAGACTGTGTCTTTTTCTTCTATATACACGACACAGACACACACCCAGAAACACATGGGGACGCACACATCTTCCTTGATAGTGATTTGTTTTCATTTATCTGATAATCGGTTTTGGTGAAGATTATTGTCTTGTTAGAAGTAGATGCTATTTTCATTCCAAACATTTTTTTTTAAAGAGATAACTCATTTATTTGTTACTCAAAAGCAATCCTTATTTTTGACTGGATTCAGGCTTAGAAGTGGAAGCTCTCAGAGAGGACAGCCTGCGTCTCTTGGCAATCTGTTCCTGGCGCTTTTCTTTGGCCTCCTTTATTCTCTTGACCAAAAGTTTAGCATATTCTGCAGCCTCTTCCTTATTTTTCTTAGTACTCTGTTTCTTCGGAGCAATAGGTTGGCATTTATGCTGCAAGATACAGGAGTTACAAGGAGCTGAACATTTGGTGCTTTGGTCCTAGGTTTCTTACCTAAAAATGCAAATGACAATCATTTCAAGCAGACCTTTGTTCATTGGGATCTACTTTAAAATATTAGGTAAGCTTAACAGAATGAACAGTATCTAGGCAAATTTTTTGAGACCTTATAAATAAAATCTGAACTATTCTAAAATACTCATTAAGACCTCTACAAAAATCTAAAAGATGTCCTAAATATGGTCAAAAATACAAGGAAAACTAAAGTCCTGATGAATAACCAGGCTAACTTTATTACATGCCAGTGTTTTTACTAAAATACATGGCATTACTTTATGCACTGTCAACTGGTCTGTGAAAACTACGTAAATCATTATCTACTTCATTTTACCATTTTATGTTTGCATCTGTATTTCCCACGACACTCCTGCCAATATGGGGAACCATAACCATTAAAATCAGAATGTGTGGTGTTGTTTTATTGTATCTTCTATCTTCATTTAGCCTTTCTGATTTGTACTCCAAAAGTGCCCACAGATTATAGCTCTGGTTTGGAGCAGATGCATTCATCTTAGTTCATTGAAGGTAATCATTCTGAGATTATATGCTAATTACTCTGCTGAAACACTAATCAACCTGACCATAGATATAAGAACCATCTTAAAAACCACATTTTTGTTACACTGATTTCCAGGCGTGAGATTATGGGGGAACTGCCCTATATTTGCCCATTAAATTTTTTGCCAGGTAAGTTTCATGTCTTTAGGACCTAATAAGAGTACACAGCACATAGTAGGTGTCTAAATGTCTGCTCCCTAGTATTCTTGGTAGAAGGGTATTTTTTTTTAGCTTCTAATTCTCACAACTCTTACTATAATACAGATTGGGCAAGGAAACAAGGGAGAAGTTAAAATCAATTTCAAAAGATGAAAATGTTTCTTTTGTAAGCCACATAATTTTAAAACTCCCACGAAGATGGGATCATAGTCTAGTAATTTGCCATCATTCTTGTAACTCCTAAACCTAATAGCAATGAACTTAAAAAATTACCTTCTAATATGCACACAAAATGGTAGCTTACATTATAAAAAATAAGCCATAAATCACCTAATCCTTCCTACCTTCTTTGTTTAAGGGCTTTCTCACAACGTATTGGCGAACATCATCTTCTTTAGAGAGATTGAAAAGTTTGCGGATTCTGCTAGCTCTTTTAGGGCCCAGACGCCGAGGTACCATAGTGTCGGTCAGTCCAGGGATATCCTTTTCTTCTTTTTTTACAATAACCAAGTTGAGAACGCTCAGATTGGCATCCATAATGCAACCCCGAACAGATTCGCGCTTCCTTTCTCCAGTTCTCCTTGGTCTATAACAGGAATGTCCTTTACTCAGCAGCAGGCGAACCCAGCCATGGGTCAAGACACCCTGCTTCATGGGGAAACCTTGCTTGTCATTTGCACCACTGATTCAGACCACATAACCCTTCCACCCTTCACCCAGCAGCAACTCCTGTGGCCATTCACTCCTCAGAGAAAGTACAAAGTTTGCGTTCATCATCCACTTCAATGAGTTTCTGGCAGCCAGTGACTGGGAAGGAGATATTCAGCTTCATCCTGAAGCATCTGAACGCCTCCCAGGTGCCACAGAAAAGAGCATGGTTTTCATTTTCAATGTCTCTGCCTGCCCCGGCTCTGTCCCTCCTTCTCTCGGTGGTGATTCATGCCAGCCCATTTGGAGCATCTTGTTTTCCCATTGGCTGAGCTGGTGGGGCTATGGTTTGGAGACTCTTGGCACCCAGGTGTGTATGACTGCGTGTCCACACTCTCTTTCCACTGTGCCCGGCAGCCTTTAGTGACTTTTGCTTTTCTGACTAATCAAGGCTCCTCCAAGAGCTGCCTAATCTGAGGAGTATGAGGTCAGAAAGCAGATGTGCAGGAGCAAGCACTTCCAAAGCCGTATGTTTTCCAGATGAATGTCACGCAGTGAGGGGTCAGTGATCTCGTGGGACTTCTTCAAGGCTCCCTCACTGCCAGGAGCATTCATGAGAGGCAGCATGAGGGACGAGAAAGTACAGGGTTGGGAAACAGTAGGATTGTAAGAGTCCTGAATAACAGGCCAGGTCAACTTGAGAAAGTCGCTTGCCCTCTTTGAGCCTCATTTTTGTCTTGTCAATAACTGACAATATTTGCAAATGCAGTAGCATTTGCACTTGTTCCATTTACTCCTACGAGGGAATGTCTGGGAGAGTGCTTTTTAAACTGTGACTGAGTACATAGACGTTATTATTCTATGTGCAGATGCAAACGATTGATGGCTAGAGGTGAATCGTGAGACTGATGCATTAGTTTGAAGTGCCAAAACTAGGGTGCCGGCCCCATATGCCAGAGGTGGTGGGTTCAAACCCAGCCCTAGCCAAAAATTGCAAAAAACAAACAAACAAAAATAAAAAATGAAGTGCCAAAACTGACCAGGTGTGGATTTGTCAAGCGGTTTCACATGGGTTTCTGACAAGGGATCATAATTTGTCTTGCGACGTCCAAAAACTCCTATAAAACAATACTGCTTGGGTTGTAACACAGTGGAGATTAAGATGCCTGGGCATGATACCCAGGTTTACAACATGTTGGTTCTTTTGCAATTTGAAATGTAAAACCATATTTTGGAAAGAAACGTTTCTCTCCTAGCCAAGCAACACAGCCAAAGAAAGACAAAATCCAAGGGAGAAGGTCCAGTGCGTATTTCTGGAGCCCAGTCCAGGTTGGCAAACCGGCATGTCCGCAGGGGTGAGGCAGGAAGGCCCAACAGCAGTGGGGGATGAGACTGGCTAGGCTTCTGAAGGCAGTGGCTAGTCAACATTACCCAATTGAGGAATAAGGGTGCACCAGATCTTCTGATTTTCTAGGAGAACTTAGAAATCTAACTTTTTGTACATGTATGCATATGAAATGTCCATTTTTATTTTATTTTTTAGAGGTAGGTCTTGATCTATCACCCAGGCTAGAGGGAAGTGGTAATATCATAACTCACTGAATTCAAAGAATGCACCTGCCTCAGCCTCCCCACTAGTTAGAACTACAGGCAAGTACCACTAGGCCCAGCTAATTTGTTTTTTTTCTTTCTCTCTCTCTCTCTCTCTTTTTTTTTTAGAGATGGGATCTAGCTATGTTGCATATCTTGGTTTAAAACTCCTGGCCTCAAGTGAGCCTCTCACTTCAGCCTCCCAAAGTGGTGGAATTATAGGCATGACACACTGTGCCCAGCTGAAATTTATGCTTTCAAATGTTGGCAGTAGAAGAAATTGAGAACCCTGGATGTTAAATAGTTGGTCAAGCTTTAAGATACATATAAATCATGTGGGCATCTTATTGAAGTGAAAACTCTAATTCAGCAAGTTTGGGGTGGAATCTGAGATTCTGTATTTCTGCACAGCTCCCACATGACATCTGCCTACCCTTTCACTGCAAAAATGACACTCTGAGCAGCACATGTCTAGATTAGGGGTTGGCGAACAACAGGTCTGCAGGCCAAGTCTGGCCCTTTTCTGTGTGGCCTGCAAGCTAAGAATAATTTTTACATTTTTCTTTCTTTCTTTTTTTTTTGAGACAGAGCCTCAAGCCATCACC
>CAUYON010122145.1:0-47929 GCA_963573935.1 Arctocebus calabarensis
CTATAGGCTTCTGCCACAACACCCGGCTATTTTTTTTTTTTTTTTGAGACAGAGCCTCAAGCTCTCACCCTGGATAGAGTGCTGTGACATCACAGCTCACAGCAACCTCCAATTCCTGGGCTCAAGCGAGTCTCCTGCCTCGGCCTCCCAAGTAGCTGGGACTACAGGTGCCCGCCACAACGCCCGGTCATTTTTTATTTGCAGCTGTCATTGTTGTTTGGCGGGCCCAGGCTGGATTTGAACCCGCCAGCTCAGGTGTACGTGGCTAGTACCTTAGCCCATTGAGCCACAGGCGCCGAGCCCATAGGGGATATTTAATCAGGAGTCAGGAAAGATCTAGAATCTAGTCTCAAATCTACCGCTACAAATAGCTTCATGACTTTGGGCAAACTCCTAACTCTTTTAAAATATGGCTAAAAATACATATACTACCTATTTTGCAAGAATGCTAACTGGATCAAGTGAGACAATATACATAAAAGTGACTTTGAAAGTTATAATTTGATATAATGAAAAAAGATGAGTTCTTGTTTATAACTCAAGAATGGATTGACTTAATGGAAGGTAAAAATTTTAAGATCATAGACATAAATTTTGATGTCTTTTAAACAGCTGAGATGATGTTCAATTTACTCCATAGATAGGTTTTTTATCATTCTTCTCCATCCCCTCCCCCTTTCTTTTTTTGGCCGGGGCTGGGTTTGAACCCACCATCTTGGGTATATGGGGCCGGTGCCCTATTCCTTTGAGCCACAGGGGCTGCCCCCCCAACCCCCTTTCTTGATTCCTGTGACCTTTACATCTCTTTGTGCCTGTGTGTGCCTACTGATGAGCTCTCAATTATTAGACAAGACACACATTTTTTTTTCCACTCCTGAGATACATCATTTAGATAATGGTTTCCATATGGTGATGGGCATATTGAAAGCCCCAACTTAAGCGTTATAAAAGGTATCTATGTAACAAAAACATTTGTACCCCCTTAATATTTTGAAATAAAGAAAATATTTTAAAACAACGCTGAGATATTTCATAAAGGTGCTTTAAATAACACAATATTCAGAAGAATATCATTGTCAACCTTGCCTGGAATATAGCACACTATAAGTTTGAGTAAATATGCTATCACTTGGTCATCTAAATTTAGTATGAGTCACAGTGAGTTATACAAATGGAATTCTACTTACTTACTGATAATATGTTAGTGATACACGAAGTTATGTAACTCATAGACCCACATTTGCTATCCCTATGACTCAACGTAGCCACTGTCCACCCCATAGGATGTATTATTTAACAAATGCTGTCATATGTAGTTTGAGAAGAAGGCCGAGTGTTAAGGCAGTATAACTGCTACATAGCCCAGAAATATCTGAAAAGGTCATACACCTCTTTGTGAAGAAGCTAATTTTTATTTATTTATTTATTTATTTTTATTTTTTGAGACAGAGCCTCAAGCTATCACCCTGGGTAGAGTGCTGTGGCATCACAGTTCACAGCAACCTCCAATTCCTAGGCTGAAGCGAGTCTCCTGCCTCTGCCTCCCAAGTACCTGGGACTACACGTGCCTACCACAATGCCCGGCTATTTTTTGGTTGCAGCCATCATTGTTGTTTGGAGGGCCTGGACTAGACTTGAACCTGCCAGCTCAGGTGTATGTGGCTGGTGCCCTAGCTGCTTGAGCCACAGGTGCCAAATCTATTTATTTTTTTGAGACAGAGTTTCATTATGTTGCCCTTGGTAGAGTACCATGGCATCACAGCTCACAGCAACCTCAAAATCTTGGGCTCAAGTGATTCCCTTGCCTCAGCCTCCCAAGGAGCTGGGATTACAGGCTCCCACCACAATGCTCAGTACTTTTTTTTGTTGCAGTTGTCATTGTTGTTTAGCTGGCCTGGGCCAGGGGCAAACCCACCAGCCTCGGTGTATGTGGCTGGCGCCATAACCACTGTGCTATGGGCGCCGAGCTGAGAAGCTAATTAAGGTCATGTGATACACATGATAAAGTTACTTACCTCTTCTGATGATTCTAGCTCTAAGCAAGACTCATGCTTCATTTCAATGAGTTTAGAGAGAAGATCTCTTTCCTTCCCAGAGCTGGACTGCTCTTCCTGCACAATAGCACTCATGCTTCGGTGAAGCTCACTGTCCCAGGAAATCGATGACATTCGCAGTGTGATGGAGGATGCGTCCTTGAAATATGCTTTCAGCCCCTGGGCAAGGAAGGGAAAGTGAGGGGGCAGATCAGTAGGACTCTGAGGCAACTGTTACTAAAGCTTTAAAATAATAGTTGAAAGGAAAATGGGCCTTGAGTTTGTCTTCCTCACTTGTCCTTATCATGAGCCATTATTGTCATTAGCAATTCTGGTGAGGTTTGTAGACTGACACTTATATTTCCATGGAAGGCTGAGATGCTGTCCTCATGGGACGGATGATTCCGTCAAGAGTGGTGCATGAGTTTTGTCGTATGCACCCATGGGAATTTTGATTAGGAAAGTCTTTGATGGGCAGGTAGTGGGAACCAAAGGTCACCAGTAGGACTCAAACAGATTTGAAATTTGAAGGCATTTATTTTCCTGGGGAATGGGGTCTGAGTCATGGGGAATGGGGTCTGAGTCACAGAAAAATAGAAGCAAAATGCCCCGTGCATGTTATAATATCTCATAAAATGACCTCAGAAAGAGAGAGTTGGAGTCCTGATGGACATCCCCGGCAGCGATGTGGGCCAGGCAGTGGATCAACAGCAGAACGAAGTTTCCCATAGATGCCAAACACTCTCTCCTAACAAACAGCGTAGAAAGAAAATATCCAAACACAGAGTCAAGCTCAGGGAGCACTTCTATGGCCTCTTTCTTTTCCTAGGTTTGTGGTACATGGTCTAAGAATCAGTAAAATTCTCTGGGCCTCATGGAAATTTACTGAAGGGAAGATTCAGATTCAGACTAAGGAAAGATTATTGTTTTTATTTAACTCTCTGAATAAGTCATTTTCCCTACTGTCTCCCAATTTTTCCTGCTAACTCCATCTTATAGAAAACAAACTACAATGGAACCTCCATAGTTGGCCACCTCCCCACATTGACTACCTCCTTGGGTTGACCTGATTTTCATTGACTGGTCATACATCACATGTACTCAATGGAAGTTCCTTATGTTGACCATCTCTGTATGTTGACCAGTTTGCTACAGTAGCTTGGGTCAGCTTACAGAGTCCAAAGTTACTGATGTATCTCTGCTATCTTTTATCAAAGTCCTATAAGCACTGTTTCCTTAAGCCAGGGGTCCTCAAACTATAGCCCGCGGGCCACATGCTTTGGTGTGAATTGTATTTGTTCCTGCTTTGTTTTTTACTTCAAAATAAGATATGTGCAGTGTGCATAGCAATTTGTTAACATATATATATTTTTAAACTATAGTCCAGCCCTCCAATGGTCTGAGCAACAGTGAATTGGCCCCCTGTTTAAAAAGTTTGAGGATGCCTGCCTTAAGCAGTGGTTCTCAAGCTTTCACGGAATTAGAGG
Source organism: Arctocebus calabarensis (assembly GCA_963573935.1). NCBI lineage: Eukaryota > Metazoa > Chordata > Mammalia > Primates > Lorisidae > Arctocebus > Arctocebus calabarensis. Next base: position 3,521 of record CAUYON010122145.1, read on the forward strand.
AACAGTGAATTGGCACCCTGTTTAAAAAGTTTGAGGATGCCTGCCTTAAGCAGTGGTTCTCAAACTTTCACGGAATTAGAATCACAAGGAGTGATTCTGTTCTTGGGGCCCATCCCAGAATTTCTAGTTCTACAGGTTCAAGGCATTTCTACTTTTACCAAGCTTCCCTGACAGTTAATAGTGGAGTTCCAAGGGCCATACTTTGGGAATCACTGCTTTTGGGGGCTTTGAGGCTTTCTTTGTCTTCTGAGGCATTACTGTAATCAATTTCACAAGTCATCTGCCTTTCAAATCAAATAATTGATTTGAAATCACTCCCTTGTTCATTCTCTTAAGGGGAAGTACATTGGCAGGGAAAAACCTTTGGTGCCCTACTCCTTTGAGCCACAGGCGCTGCCCTGGAAAAACCTTTGGTAATTTGGAATCAGAAATCTGAAATCTGTCCCTTGAAACAGGTGTGGGTGGTAGCATAGACTAATGGTTAAGAGGATGTTTTTGGCATTAAATGCATCTGAACTTGAGTCTCAACTCTTGCTAACACTGTGATCTTGGGGAAGTTATATAGCTTCTCTGGACTTCAATTTCCTAATTCATAAAATGGAGACAATGATTGTACCTGCCTCATAGTGTTGTTGTAAGTTAGAAATGAGCTAATGTATGTAAGGCATGTGACAAACTGAACTCATGAATCCAGAGTCTGTTTTCCTTTCAGTAAAGTGAGATTAAACTCTTTCTTACTTTATAGAGTTGCTTTGAGGATCAAGTGAAATAATGCTGGGTAAGTACCACATATGAGTACTTTCTGGTCTTATTAAATCCCTTAACAATCTGCTAGTCAAGTGTTAACTGTTTTATAATCCTCCAACATTATAAAATGTTGGAGAATTAGCAGATCCTTCTCACAGAATTATTTAACTGGACCTTCATTAGTGGTTAAGGTTATAGCTAGATACACCATCTTAGAGTCACCAGCAAGGCACTTCCAATCTACATATTCGAGGAACTACCAGGAGAGGAACAAATTAGACTCCTTTGTGTAAAGATGCTGATAGTACAAGATTTCCAGAAGCTGGAAGCAGAACTCTTATGGGAAAGGTTTGGAACCTCTGGCTCTGATAATGACAGAGATCTATTAATGGGCACAAAGCCATTAAGCTTTTCTGGGCATACTCCCGGACATATCTGGCTCACTGATTAGAGAAAGCTCTTACATGGTGACATTTATCATGTCTTCATGCAATGATTTATTTCCAAGGAAGAAGAAAATATGTCAAGAGTTGAGAGAAAAAATGTTTTTATAAAACGCATTCTTTTTTGGCCTTCGTTTATTTTGACTAGACCCCAGAATTTTATAACCCACATTCGGGAATGGGGATTTGTAGCACCTGATAAAAGAAGGAGCCTTGGAAGGCATTGCCTGAGGCTTCCATGGCAGGAAGATGGGAAGCAATCTGCAGGCTGATTTCTGGAGCCTGAAAAGAATGAAGGACAAACAAAAGCAATTTAATCTTTTTGCTAAAAAAAGTCTCATGCAAAAAAATAATGTCTCATGCAGCTTAGCTACGGAGCATCTGTCAAATTGGTAGAAAGTAAATGTAGTGGAGCTCTGATTTAAATCATCACAAGGTAAGTAGATTCAGGGTCCACTGCAGGAAAGTAGGAAGAGTATACAGGTATTTAATATTTATGCTAACTATGACAATTTACTACTTTTCTAAATACAGGTGGATTAGATTGGCAGTCAGGCATAGGGTTCTCCAGAATTTTTGGCTTTGTGAGCTTGGGTAAATTTACTCAACTACTCTGTGTCTTTCCCCTTCACATTCAAAATTGGAAAAGTAGCAGTATTCGTTTCTTAGTTTTTTTGTGAGGATTAAGGGAGTTAAGTCATGCACATCATTAGAATGTTTTCCGGCATGCAGTAAGTGCTTCATTCTACCTATGATTAATACCATCTGGAAGATTAGACTTAGAAAGGCTAGAGTAGGAAGTTCACTGCTCCACGTGCTTAATCCCAGGGAAAACCCACCACCTTAAAGCCGCCTTCCTGGCCACCCCGACCTTCATGGCTGCACCTTCACAGAGAGGAGACTTACATGTAACTGGGGGGTGAGCAGGTGCAGGAGGGAGAGGCTGTACTGGAAAACCATAAACTCCCTAGTGGAAAGGTCTGTGGGTTGCAGTTACCAGCTCTTCTTCCTGCACAGTCTGAGGTTTCAGGAGATCCTGCAAAGCACTTTTTGGGTCTACAGAGATCAAAAGAAATCAATTAGAATTTCACTGATTTTTCTGTATAGTAATAATATGTTAGCAATAACAACGCAACTCAGCTTAGGGCTTTTTCTTTAAAGGGCCAGATATGTTAGACTTTGCCAGCCAAAAACCAAAACTGAAGTGCAGAGTTCATGTTCTCTGCCATTACGCTAGAAGTGTGGGCTCATTCTCCTACAAAGCTTTCTCTGGGAACTCACCCGAGTGTGTTGCCTGCATGGGTTGGCCCTGCCCTTCAAGTAATAGATGCTTTTTCTGGGGACAGCCTCCCTGGGACTGAATCCCAGAACTGCTCATTGGCCATACAATCTTTGTCTACCTACTCAACCTATCCAGAAGCTTCCTTTACTAGGTTTTTGTAAAAATTAAATGAGTTAGTATATCCAAAGAATTAAAATAGTGCATGGCTTAATTGTAAATCATGCCATAAAAACTTCATTCTTCTTTGCATATTAATTCCCTAATCATTCAAAACCATAAAACTGTTTTTAGCTCATAGGCATCCAACAATAGGTACAGGCTGTAGTTAGCCTACAGGCTGGAGTTTGTTGATCCCTGCCAAATTTAGGGGTGTTCGTGGAGCAATGCTTAACTAGGGGGCCCAGCATCAAAGCCTAGTGAAAGGCTCGCATTCATTTTCTGTTCCTTCTCTTCCACTGGGGAGACAGGTGAGTTGAAGCGCACTGGGTTCTTCAGGGCAGGTGAGCCACCCTCTTGTCTTTACTTTTAATTCCAAGGGGTGGTATTGGTAAAGTGATCTAGGGTCCCTTTGGGGGGCAAGGAATTTTTTTTTTGTCATTTCCTCTGTTTTTCTCCCTGTCTCTCATACTTTCCCATTAATTTCTTGTAACATGCAGCTGGCTGGTATGGGTTAAAAAATCCCAAGACAGATTCAGTGTTCAGTGGTGGGATGGGGGGGAGGCTGATGAAATTTCCTTTTGGAAATTGGCCAAGTTATAATTACAATGGTACTTTGATTCCTATTTGTTTTTCCTTATATGGAAATATTACTTGGGACTCTTAGCATGGAGATGGAGAGAAAGGAATGTTTAGTGAGGTAGGATTCTAACATTTCTAGTTCCTGGGGGTTAGAGATCTCATACCTTCAGTGCCCATGATAATCGCAAACATAGCTACCGGGGAAAAGGAGGCTACCTGGTTTGGGAGGCACTTGCAATTCAGCTTTTGCCTTGTGGGCTTGGGACTGGATGTCTATTTTCTTCAAGATGGAAAAGAATAGCAAGGTCCAGATGATATCAGCTTTGGCCACGTCTGAACAGAAGGGAATGAAATAATTATTGGAGAGATAGTATGGGAGTATGGCCAAAGCCAGAATGAGCCGGATATGGCATCCTGTGTGATAGGCAGCCTCTGCGATAGCTCCAACGATTCTCCCGTGTGTGTGTGTGTGTGTGTGTGTGTGTGTGTGTGTGTTATCTCTGCCCTGTGCAATCCCTTCCTCTTGACTGAGGGTTGGATCTAGTGATCTACTTTGTTTGAACAGAACATGGCAAAAACGATGGGAAGTCACTTCTGAGATTAAGACACGAAAAGACTATGGCTTCTATCTTGCGGCTCCTCTCCTATTCTTTGACCTGCCTGCTCCAAAGGAAGCCAGCTGCCCTACAAAGTTCACACGGCAAGGAATTGATGTCTCTTCCCCATAGCCAGCAAGAACTGAGCAACCACAAGAGTGAGCTTGGATGTGAATGTTTCCCCCAGGAAAGCCCTGGGATGACCGCAGCCATGGTCAACATCTTGACTGTGGCCTATGCAAGGCCCTGAGGCAGAGGCACCCAGCTAAGATGCACCCAGATTCTTGACCCATTAAACCATGGGAAAATAAATGTCATTTCAAGTTATGCTATTTTGGAGTAATTTGTTATGCAGCAATAGCCAACTAAAGAACCTACCATACCTAGACTCCTGTGTTCTCTGATCCCCTAAATGTAGTATTAGGACTTATCAAAATATGACCAGGATTGGCAGCAGAAGGAAATTGTGGAAAAGTGAGCAGCCTTACTTATTCTGGGCCTCTGATCCTCCAGCCCTGGACTATGACCTTGAGCTTCTACTATCATTGCAGTAAGGTGCTTCAGGAATGGGATCAGCAGTGGGCAGGCAGCGGCCTGGCCCCAGAGAGAGGTGCTGCCTGTCCCGTAGAATATGTCTCCAGGGTAATTCTCCAAACACAGCGGGGTTCCTGAGGTAATGATCTAGGATGAAATAGTGAGAACTGAGGCTGTGCTTGGTTCCCGCCTATCCCACATAGCTGGTTTGGGAGTTTCTCTCTGAAGCTTCCATCTGAGATAGAAACTCAGATCTCCTGGGCCAAGTCCAGGGGTCAGTACCTGAGTGTGCAAGAGCTGGAGGCGGCTCAACTCCCGTTGGAACTGCAGCTGACCAAGGGCCCTATCCAGGAAGTTCTGTCTGTCCCTCACCATCTCCTGAAACTCATCAGAGAGGTGCTAAACCACCTAGTGCACAGAGAACATGGTACCCACATTCAAGACGTTCCTTCCATATGGCACAGCTCCTGGGTGAAGGGCTCAGCTACCACCTGGACTTTATCTAACAAATGCAAAACAATGGAATCCTATCATATATACCCTTTTGTTACTCTGAAATATGAGTTCCATCTGAAAAGATGGACCTTCTTTCTCTTTCTTCTTGCTCCCCTCCCAAGCCTGTCCACTGTTCACGAGCCCACCTGACCTTGAATGTCACATTGCCCTGATGGGCCACATCTGATGACATGGGAGGATGTGCTTGTTGCACGTGGGTTCCAGGCAGCCCGAGAATCTCACCTTCCTGGGCCGGCTCCAGACCTGTGAGCTCTGGTTCCCGTCCTGCTGCAGCCTGGTTTCCTCTTCCTGGCACTGTAGTCTGCCAGCTGCTTGCTGGAGCTTTTCTGCCACCTGCCCCAAGCTCCGCAGCACCCTCCTAATGCCCAGCACCACCTGTACCTCCTGTTCCCACTCCTTTCTGTCTGCTGCAAAGGGCAGAGGGAAGGGTCACGTGGCAGTGGGCACTGCCAGGGTAGGGAGGAAAGAGGAGAGGAGTTTACTGGAGCTAGGGGAACCTGCCAGGTAACAGCGAGGGCCTGGCCAGGAGCCAGGGTGGGGTGGGGAAGCACATATAGGAGGCAGGGGAGGCTCCCGCTAGGCAGCTGAGGGGGTGGCAATATCCCCTGGAGGTTTCTGCTGTGGGATCTGGGCCTCGGAGATGCTCCCCCACCTTGGGAGAGCAGGCCCCGCTCTGGGCCACGGTGGGCGCTGGCTCTCCGCCCGGTCTCCCGCAGGCAGCAGGACTCCAGGGCCTGGCAGGCCTCCTCAGCAGCCCGCAGCTATGCAGGGCAGGATGGAAGGCTCAGAGGAATGGGCCCGGAGGGGCGTGCAGAAGCTCTGGGCTGGACCTCCTCATGGCGTGGCCCATCTTTCCCCCGCCTCCTTCCCGCTGAGACATGTGTGGGGAGCTGAAACCCAGGGCCCGGGTTGGGGCATCTCGGGGCTGTGTCTTCCTGAGATGAATCCCACTCCCAAGCTGGGCCAGGCGACAAGGACTCACACTTGCAAGCAGAAGCCTGTGTGTACTTGGCAGATGGGTGGGTGGGGGCCTGGGTGGTGCCTCTGGCCTCACCTGCTGCCCAGCATGGCTGCTGCCCATGGCGAGGTGGAGCTCCTGGCTCAGGTGCTCCCGGCGGCTCCAGGACTGCTCCCAGACCTTCAGCTCCCGCTCCAGGACGTCCAGCTACAATGTCCAGACAGGTCGGGACTCACCGGGATGTTTTTGCTCACAACCTCACACGGTCTGAAGATGCCCAGAGTTTCTTGAGACATGGCCCTCCCCTCTACCTGGGCATCCGTGACTAGTGTGGTGAGGGAGTTACTTGGTTGTAGATGGAAAAAGAATAACGACACCCTGTCTTCAGGCTCCTCTGTCCTTCCTCTCTCTCCTCGTGGGATCTCCAGTGCCCCCAGCCCCCACCCTGGGGAAGGCCAGGGGAGAAGGGACTTGGCCACGGAAGGTTCTCTCACCCCCTCACATATCCTCATGCTGAGCTGATCTGTGGAATGGCCGTGTCAGGGCCAGAATTTAATTTTCTTGGCTTCTAACAGGAGTCTTGTCACACATCCATCTTTGTTCCTGAAGCTTAACTAGACTCCGAATGCACGGGAGGCAGAGGAGGGTGCTACAACATTTTCCTCTCCCAGGAGACCTGCCAGGGGCTGAAGCCTGCAATCAACTCCTGGCCGGGCTTCCTGCTCTGGCCTGGCCCTGCTCCCACCCAGCCTCTGCCTGGCTGCCAGGCGGAGCTTTCTAGAATGCTGACTATGTCCATACATCTCTAAACAGAGCCATGGAGCCTGGAGGCTAGGAAAGGAGTGTCTGGACTGGGGGTGGGGGTGTGATGGCCAGAGGGACAGGAATGGGAGGAGCCTTTGCTTCCCCATTTACGCACATCAAACATGCAGTAGGCTTGAGAGTCATTTATTCTGTATCGTTCCATATTTTCCAGATTTGAAGTCTCAAGTCCATGTTTGATCCTATCACATGTCTCCTTAGAACCCTTCCGTAGCTGCCCACAGCCTGCATGATAAAAGGCACATTTCTCACACTTGCAGCCTTGGCACTCGCTGAGCCCTGAGGCTGAACTGTGTTCTCTGCCTCCTCCTTCAGGGGTTAGCCCAAGTGTCGCCTCATTTAACAGCTTCCCATGAACTGTCCTCCCTTCGGCTGACATTCCCTCCTCTGGGCTCCCCTAACACCCATGTAAATCACCATTACAGTGAGAACTTAGGGTCAGCCAGTTCCTTGGGGACAGGAGCCCTGTCTTCACAGCTCAATACCTAGCCCGCTGCTTGGAACTATAAAAGGCTCTCCGCACACAGTCGCCGAATGACTGCATGAATAAGGACGCGTAGACTCTTTCTACCTACCAGACCAGGGTCTCTCCCTCCTCGAGGTAAGGCCCCCAGCACCACCACCCTGGCACAGGGATCCATTTGAGCATCGATGACAGGCCCAGGCTTCCCAGTCAAGGGGTCCATGGCTTGAGCCCCGATCGAAATTGGGACGAGCCCTGTGGGAAGTCAAGCCTGCTGCTGGTGTTAGCAACCAGAGATGGAAAAAGAGGATGAGGCGGTCTTGGGAAGGAGGGAATGAGGCAGGAAGGGAGGAAGAGAAGTCGCCAGGCCTCCTGGCTGGGTTAGAAGGCTTTTTGATGGTTGGGGGCTTTGCAGGTGGGAGTGCATCAGGAGTTTCTAAAGCGCTGGCCTTGTCTAAGGGGGCATAAACAATTCGTGGCCCTGGGGTTTGGGAATATCTTGGCCCCTTTATTTTAGGTTTCGGCAGCCCTAGCAGAAGCAGGGGAATGACTCGTCCTCCGGCTTGTGAGTTCCCTCTGAGCTTTACAGGGTCTTCTCTCCCGGGGCTGATCAGATCCTCCTTGAGCTTTTAGAGATCACGCATTTCCTCCTACCTGTGCCATCGGCATCCTCCATGGAGCCTGCCAGAGGAGTGGCATCACCGGAATTCCTGTCGTGTTCCAGGCCCAGGATGGGCACCATGAGCCTGGAGCTCTCAGGATCGGGAATTTCCATCCCATACAGGGCTGGAACCCACAGCTCTGTCCCAGGGTAGCGCACCATTCCTGACACAAGGGCAGGGCGTGGGGAGGAGAGGTTGGGGGTTGGTTAAACACCACCCTGAAGTCTGTCCAGGCTCCCAATGTGACATCCCCGACCAGAGAGGCTTCTCTGTAAAGACTGCAGTTGCTTCCTTTGGGCCTAGCCTAGCATTTTGAATTCAAAAGGAAAGAAAAACTGGTAACTTTGGAAGGAGTAAGTGAAAACTGAGTGGCAGTAGACCTTTTGAGAAGCTCAGAAGCTTCCAGGAGAAGGGGACTCCTCTATTCAAGCACCTGCCAGGGAATCTGAGCTAAGAACGCCACGTAAGTTATATTTTACTTGGTATCCTACAACCAAAGGCACAAAAAGGTGGTAAAACAGTGGCAGAGGGAGGTTAGTAATTTGCCAAAGATCAAGAAGTTAGGAAACTGTGAGGCGGGTCTTCAAGTTCAGGTCCGTTCTACCCACCCCCTTTTGTTGTTGTTGTTTTAGATCATGGGCACAATGAAATTTCTAGAAAGACTAAATTTCTGCCCTTCCCTGTTTCCAGGCTGTGAGGGAGGCGAGGTGGCTGGGGGTTCCTTTCCTCCACTTATTAGTAGGAAGTTAAAGGCTGTTGCAGAGTAAAGTGAGAAGGGACGAGGACCTAGGTGCAGGCTTTAGGTCTAACTGGGTGGCTCACTCATTAGACGTCCCAGGTGGGCAAGTCACTTAACCCCCTGAGTCTCAGGTTCCCCGCTTGAAAATGGATGTCATAGCACCAAACCTGCTAGGGCATTTGGCGAGCCTGTGCAATAAGAGAATGTATACCTTACAGAGACCCCATGGCGCTGGCCAGAGATTGAGAAAGGGGGGCAGCCAAGTGCTCATGAGGTCAGGACACCAAGTCCTTGAGCTCCTTCTGTTCCTTGGCCAGGTGTGTGCATGGTCAGTGAGGTGGCAGGTCTGTCTCTGGGCTAACAGGCTGAGGGGCACAGAAGCACCAGGTCATCATGTGCCTGGGATTTGGGGGCACACAGAGACGTTTCCGCAGATCAACCTGTACCTGTCCTGCCGCCGTTGGCTTCAGCGCCACCTGCTGCCTCCAGCTGTCTCTGCAGTCTCTGGGCCTGCTGCAGGGCGTGGTGCAGACTCAAGGCCAGTGCCTGTCTCATGTCCTTGATGGTGGCATCCAGAGACCCATAAACCCCTGATCTTGCACTCTCCTGGCTTTGCTGGAGCACTGCCATCACTTGCCTCTGGGCCACCAACACGTTGGCATCCAACAGGGCCTGTGACCCTCCCATATGGGGCAATGTCTGGCTCTCTTGCCGGGAAGCCCCCTGGACCGGACCATCTTCCCACTCAGTGGCTCCACAAAACTGTCACCAGGCAGCATGAGGTTCCCCGAGGCATCTCGCAGCCTTCCCAGAGCAAGCACCTCACCTAGAAGTAAGAAACGCAGAGGGTGAGATGGGACAGGGACCGACAGGCTATGTGAGAAGTGGGGCGTGAGCGGGGAGTGAGCGGCAAGGAGGAAGAAAGGGGGTCAGGGAGAGGCAGAGCCCAGAGCACAGTGGCGCCTGGGGAGGAACCGGCCTCCTGGCCTGAACAGCATCCATTTACTTGGACTGTAGCGCCACCTTGCTTCTCTTGCCCTTCCCAGGGACACTGGGTGGAGATGGGGACGGGGAGTGGGAAGCTGAGAGGAGAGGAAGTCTGAGGTGAGAGGTGGGGTGAGCATGAAGGGTGAACATGGGGGTGGGCACAGTTGGCAGCCTGGACCAGCCTACAGAGGGTGCAGGGGGGTGAAGGGTGTCGTTGGAGAGGCAGGGACAGCTCTGAGGGCTGCCAGGAGACCTGTGTTATCATCCAGCCTGACTCCCAGGATTGGTGAGATGCCGCCTGTGGCTGGATCCTCCATGGGGCCCCTCATCTCCAAAGGGGCTAAGGTCTTGGTAAGGGGGTTACAATAAGTCCCCCCAAGAGTGAGCCACTGCCTGGTTTGTGGGTGCAGGGTCACAGCCAGCACAGGCACCTTGATGCCAGTGCTGGGTCTGTCATGAGAGCCCCCAGCTGGGACGACCGTCTTGGTTGCAGGGCAGGCAGACGCGTGGCTGGGGGGCGGCCTGTGGCGGGACAGGTTGGGTAGGGCACACAGGGCAGGATGGCAGCTTCTGACGTTCGGATGTCACCTGCCACCTCTTACAGGCCGCACTAGGGGCAGAGAGGGCCTTGGGCACCAGCTTTCTTTCATGGAGCGGCTCTGCCCCATCCCAGCCCCCTCTGTGCCCAGCAGGAACATGAGATGAGGAGGGTGAGAGATGTTTGCTGCTCTGCTGGTCACCAAACTCCGCTGTCCAAGGACAGAGCTCCGCTGCCTGTGCTGTGCTTGGTGGGGCCAGGGTCTCACCGGCACTGGAGTCAGCAGTGGGCACCAGGGTGGCACTCAGCAGGATATATCCCAGGTGTCCAGCCTCAGGCAGCACCTGCCCACTGTCAGGGTGGATGAAGTAGCCAGCGCTCACCCCTGGGCAGAGGGGCAGGCTGGGAGCACCAGGCTGGAGACTGGAAGTTGCTGGTGAGACTGCTTCCCAACGCCCCACACGGGTGGCTGCCCCTAGGGCGGTGCCTCTTCTTTTGCTGAGTCCCAGGCAGGATTTCATATTTGGGATGTGCCACTGTGATACCATGTTACAGAATGGCAGAGACGGGAAGGACCTTAGGAACTGGTGGTGACAACCTATGGGGTTATGGGATGGAGCTGGGGGACCCCCAGGACTCAGCGTGCCTGCACATCCCCAGAGGCTGGGGCAGCATTTCCCAAACCTGGACGTTTGCATTCATCTGCCAGGCTTTGACTTTCAGGAAGTGCTGCCTTATCTCCAACTCAGAGTTTGGTTTCCTCCTCAGCACTTCCCTTCTGGAGGCTCCCTCTTCTTTTGTGGGGGGCAGGGAGCAGGATGCCCTTCCCAATCTCAGCGGTATCCATGTGGTTTTGCCCTTCTCCATGCCCCTCCCCCACAAGGTATCTTGGGGGTGGCACTGGAGTTGCCCTGAATGTGAGGCCAGGTTCCTGGGGGGCCCTGGGTGAGGCCAAGCAGAGCTCACCTGGCTGCAGCAGCTCTGCCCCGGTGCCAGTGCCCAGGAAGCCCCAGGCCTTCAGGCGGTGGCCCTCCTGCAGCACTGCCTGGGATAGGTGGCCCAGCACAGTGTCCAGCTGGGGAATCTCCCTGCAGGGGCAATCGAAGATGCTTTAGTGTGGCCAGCTGTGCGAAGCCACGAAGCTATGCTCTCTCATCCCCTAGTTCATACTCACTGAACCTGACCTGGGGTGACCAGGTACACACCTTTCTGCGTGCTGCCCAGCCTCAGGGGCCTTCTCTGGCCTGCAGCCTGTGGCTGTCTTCAGCAGCCTCTGAGCCTCTGCCAGCGCTGAGCAGAAAGAGGCCCACTGCTCCTGCATGGCACGGAGGTGTTGGTGAAGGAGCTTCAGCTGGTGATGAAGGCTTGCTGTGTACTCGCCTGCCAGCAGCCCTCTCTGCCTGGCCTCCTCCTCTGCGGCCTTGGCAGCCTCTTTAGCAACCTGGGTCAGAGACAGCCTTGCCTGTATCTGCAGTGCCTGCAGCCTCCCTTGGGAACTCCGGGGCAGCCCTCACAGGCAATAGCAGCAGTGGCCATGGGGGATCGGGAATTCCAGGGATGGAGGTAGGGGCTGTAGTTAACCCTGGGACCAGGGAGATGGACCAATATAAAAGGAGGGACCCTGGGCTCCACTGTGGGGACAGAGTCCCATTGGGCACAGGGACCAGATTGAAAACAAGAGAAAATCCAGACCTGCTGCAACTGCCCGTAGGTGCTCCCTAGAAACTGGGTAGCAGGGGCTGGGATGCAATGCCTAGCAGTCCACAGCAGCCTCAGAGAGAGGGCCTCGTCCAGGAGTTTGAGGAAGAAGAGCTTGAGCTACAAGAGAGGGTGGATTTAGCTTGTGAACTGTCCCCAGAGCCTCCCAGCCCTTCACTGCTGTGATCACAGCGCCCCCTCCTGCCAACAGCTGGAGAGAGAGGCTCAGAGAGCCAAGCCCCCAAGACACCAGGAAGGCAAGAATGAAGGCAGGCCAGCCCAGCGAGGCCCCGCACGTCTCTGCACACACATTCTGCTTGGGGGAACTCCTGGCCCAGTGTTGATGCTTGAACTTCAAGTGTATTCTCTTTCTGCATCCCATTCTGGTCACCTGCTGGCATGAGTTTGTTCACTTAGTTGGGCTGCCAAGGTCTGTGCATGGAGAACTGAGACCCCAGAGGGCCTCAGTGGGGTTCCTACCCGTCTGCAGCCGTAGGTTTTAGAGTGTCAGTCCTAAATGTAATCTGAATTCTTCCATTACTACTCTCCCTGTCCCTATACTCTCATTTCCCCCTCTGATTCCTTACTTACAGACCCAAGCATTTCTCTAGCTCCATGTACCATAACAATTCTCCTGGAGATGCCTCTATTTCTAACCCCACTTGTCTCTCCAGCCTTGGGTGGAAACACTGTCCAGAGTTACCTCTTCCTTGGCCTGGCTGAGTTTGGCGGTCACCGACAGGGACTGCCTGAGCAGGGTCCCAAAGAAGGCTTCCATGTCAAACCACTCCAGGTCTATCCGCTGGTCAGCCTCCCAGCTCCCACCTGCAGGGGATGGGAAGCAGGAGTGTCCTCCTGGACTGCAAATACGAGCTTCCCTACACATCTCCACTGTATCTTCTTCCTAAAGATCCTCAATAGTTTAGACACGGTCTTGCCACTGAAAGTGTGATGCTTGGGAGAGCAGTAGCAGTACTGTCGAGAAACTTGTTAGAAATGCAGAATCTCAGGCCCCATCCTGGACCTACCAAGTCAGAATACCCCCAGGAAACCCATACGCAGGTTAACGTTCACGAAGCCCAAACTCATTCCAGGGCTGCTATCTGAGGACCACACCCCAAGCAGCCAGGGTAGCAGGAGAAGCCATGACATGGTGAAAAGCATGACATACGATCCCTTCTGCAACTTCTTCTCTGGGGAGTACTGGCCACTGCTTAATTTGGACACTTTGTACATGGTTATATTATTTTTCTTTTCAAGATTTTGTATTTAGTTGTCTCTTTCCCCCTCTACGCTGTGTACTCCCAGTGCTTGGGGGAGTCGGACATATAGTAGCCACTCAAATCTTATTGAGCAAATGAGAGAATCAATGGATGAGCAGTGAGCAGCCCGGGAAGATGAAATCAGGAAGCAGGAGCTGGCCAGGGAAGTGTGGGGGTATCTCTGGGATCCTAGCCCAGATGTCACTCACCAGGACCTCCTTCATCCCTGGGGCTGTCAGAGGGTGGGCGCGACTGGCCTCTCCTCACTGAGGCCAAGCCAGTCCTTGGGGAAACGTAGGTGTCAAGGTTGTACCCTTGCTGATGTCTCCTGAAGGCCGGGCGGGGAGCAGCCTTCCGAGCCCAGCTCAGGCTGTGACCCTGAACCTGTAGGGCACACAATGGGGCGGTGGGAAGAGAAGGGGGTCTTGAGGCAGAAGCATTGTCTGGAAGACTCTGAAAGGAGGTATGTCCCGGCTCAGCTGTGGCCAGGAGGCACCTCAACCTCTATTGCTTGGGCCATTCTAAGGGCCTAGTTTTCCGTGGCTTTTCCATCTCAATCCACCTATGTCCTCTACCCTGTTGCTCAAGTAAAAATAAAAGTCTGATCAGTTTTTCTCCCTTGCTCAAAATTTCTCAATCCCTGCCTAGAGGGTAAAGTCCCTACAGACTTGTTGTACGTCTTCAAGACCATCCGCAATTTCGTCTCTCAGTTCCAGCCGCCTCCTTGTCCTTACCCTGAGCTCCTGTAGAGGGGGGCGTGTTTGGCTCCCAGCGCAGGTGAGTGCTGTTTTATGCCTGAGTGATGGTGCTCATAATTCTCCATCTCCTCTCCCTGTGCTCAACTCCCCTCCCCCCAGCTCACCTTCTCCCCTGCCACACAGCGCCCACATTCTTAGACTCTTCCATTTCAAGCCTCTCTTCCGGAAAGTCTGTCCTGACCTTCTAGGGAGAATAGTTAATTCCTGCCTTTTGTGGCCCTGGCACCCTGGCCCTGCTCTAGATTGTTCTGTAATATCTGCTGACATCTGTTTGTTTCCTGGTCTGTATTCTCCTACTGAGCTTTGAGCCCTGGAGGCCTGAGGCTGTCCTTTCCACACCTCTGCATCTTAGCAACTATTATAAAGCCTGTTTCAAACAGGGCCTAAAAGACCCATTGACAGGGGGACCAGAGAGATGGTCTTGCAAGGTGGTTGAGATGTCAGGTGTCCAGCTTTGCTCACCAGAAGCAAGCAGAGCCCCAAGAACAGCACAATCTCCCCCAGGACTCCTGGCCAATCAGGCCTCCTCGGGAGCTGGTGGAACTTGGCGATGCCAGTTTGGATGAGATCCCTGGGAGTTGTGCAGGTGAAGGGCCCTTCCCCAGAGCACAGGCCACCAGGCGGGAGGGTGCGGAGGTACTGGGTGGAGAGAAGTCTGTTTAGTCTTTGTCCCACATCTGCCAGAGACTGGCCAGGGGGCAGGGTGGGAACTCAGTCCTGTCAACACTAAACCAATTGCCCAAACCGTTGTGCACACCCGGGGGCTGGGGGTGGGATCTGGGTTTTCCTGGGATGCTCATTCACGTCAGTTGACTTTGGAAGAGCTATCTGCACGTTCCAGGGCTAGGTCAGCACAGCCCCTTAGATGTCACACTGCCAGGCTGAGACACTAGATGCTGTGTGTGACCCAGACAGCACAACTGGGTCGGTGACCACATAACTTGTAGGTCATAGGGACAAAACTGTCTGCAGGTGGGCTCGTGTTATGGAGAGGGAAAGACAGAGTGGAGGGCTGGGAGGGCTGGCGGAGGTCCTAGGCCCTCCTGTGCCCCTGTTGTCCCTACATACATATGCGTGCCACCCTTCCACTCTTCCTCTCCATCTATATCTTCTGGGTTACTCTGGACTGAACCTTGGACTCCCCAGAGTCATATGTTAGGATCATGGGATCCTGACACTTCGAGGGGGTGCTCAGGGCACAGCCTTCCTTGCAGATCTGTCTGCGGTGCTTATGAGGCAGGACTTTTTAAAGAGAGGAGAAATGCAGGGGTGTCTTCACCACGGGAAACTGTCACAGACAAACCATCTTGTGATGCCGGTTGCTGCTCAGGTGGAAGACGTCGACCCCAGGCTGCTGGAACTGCTGCAGGAAGAGGATGAGGCTTTGCTCATGGCGCTGGGCCCCCTCAGCCAGGGCCCGGAAGCGTCCCCAGTCAAACTGCTCCAGTGTGTTGCAGAAGTGGCCCCTGGAAAGAGGCAAGAGGATGCGTGTGGACTCCCTGAAGCAGGGGCTGAGGCCAGAGCACGTCGGCTCCAGGGCCTCCGTGAGAAGGAGGCTGTGACCTCTGGACACTCACAAGTCATACTCAGGGTAATGCTCTTGAGTTGCCAGGAAGGCCAGCGTATCGTTGGTTTGGAGGCAGACTGTGGGGTTTCGGATGCCCGGCTCTGGGGGCAACTGGTTCCCGAGAGGTGTAGAGTTGAGGCCCAGTGACCAAAGGGAGGTCGGACGTCCTTCCCACAGCTTCCCTAGTAAGAACGAGCAGGAGGAAGGCAGAGCTGCCACTCTCCCGACGGGTCGTGCTGGGGCCTGGGAAGGGTGAGGGAGGAGAGGAGGGAACAGGCTGTGGTGCTCACCTAGGCCCCGGTCTGGGCGCCTGGGGTCCCTGAGCGGCAGGCCGAGTGAGTGCAGCAGCTCACGACCTGGTCTGCTCAGGCCCAGGAAGCCACGTGCCAGGAGAGACAGGGATCTCCCTGAGCCTGCAGGGCCCGGGTGAGAGGTTTTGCTAGTGTCCCGACTCAGAAGCTATCTGGCCCCGGTTTGCACATTTTCAGCCTTCTGAAAAATGGAGGACTCAGGATTCACGTGCCCTTCTCAGGGGGCCCTCCTTGAGGCGAGGTGTTGCCCCATCAGCCCCCAGCATCTGCTCTCGGGCCAAAGAGTATGCCATGGTTGGGGCCACGCTTGCATGTGTGCAGGGCTGAGCTGCTGGCCTCCCTCTAGCCACTCCCTTACCACCCATCCTGACCACATACAGAGGGACAGACTTCTGCCCGTGGCCCAAGTTGCAGGGATGGCCCACAGCACTGCAAGGTGATGAAGGCCTGTCAGGAAGGTAAAAATCCTGGAAACCAACAGAGCCAATGTCAGGTCTTCCCTCAAGACATAGGGAGTCGCGCACTCGCCCAGCAGAGAGGTAGGGAGAGCAGGGCCTTCCCTGGGCTCTGAGTGTCCTGTGAGGAGTGGGGCGGCAGTGGGGTAGTTCTCAGAACCCCAAGATCTGAGATCCTGGATCTCTTGGACACTTTCCTTCCTCTTTAATGAACACGATGACCTCTGATTCTTCAAGGAGTCTTTTTTTTTTCTTGAGACAGAGCCTCAAGCTGTCACCCTGGAGAGAGTGTCGTGGCATCCAGCAACCTCCAATTCCTGGGCTCAAGCAAGTTTCCTTCCTCTGCCTCCCAAGTAGCTGGGACTACAGACGCCCGCCACAACGCCTGGCCTTTTTTCGTTTGCAGCCGTCATTGTTTGGCGGGCCTGGGGTGGATTTGAACCCGCCAGCTCAGGTGTATGTGGCTGGAGCCTTAGCCTGTTGAGCCACAGGTGCCGAGCCCTTCAAGGAGTCTTATAGGATGAAATTCGACCAATAGAGGGGTCTTTCTCGGGTTCTGGGAGCTCTGATGGAGAGGCAGTGGTGCCAATATGGTGGGTGAGGGAGCAGCAGCCCCGGGACCCTGCACACAAGCACATCTTGCTGTGTGGGCAGAAGTCTCAGGCCCTGGCTCAGCGAGGGGGTGGCCTCAGGCACTGTACCTGGCTCTCAGTGCCATCAGCAGCGGAATCTGTGGGATGCCTTCCAGACAGCTGAGCTGTAGGATATGTCTCTGATGCTCTGGGCACAGAGGCCTGCACATTCCACTGGAGCATTGTCCCCAGCACAGGCAGAGCCCGAGGCCCGTGTGATAGCCACGGGCATCTTCTGGGGTGGCGCACACCTGCACAGAGCCTCAGACTCCTTGGGGACACCACCCAGGTAGGCTTTCTCCCTAATTCTAACTTCTTCTGGGAACTGCCTCAGACTGCAGAATTCAGGCCTTCGTGTTCCCAGGGAAGAGCGGATCAAGCCCAGCAGCTGGGGGTTTGGACTTTGCCTGGGAAGGTGGAGGGGCAGGAGGGGAAGGGCGTGCTTTACAGGCAGCCTCCTACCTCATGGGCACAGTGGTCATGCCACTGCTCCTTGGTCAAACACAGCCCTTCCTGGTTCCAGCTGGCCCCATCCTTGCAGCGCTTGTGCTCCTGCTGGACACACTCCATTGGGTCTCCAGTGTCTTGGTAGCCTGGGAGGCAGGGACAGCGACTGTCACTGGGCTGGGGTGGGGAGGAGAGGCAGGAATGTGCTTTCAGGTTGGCTGGTTAATAGTTGGTTGTGGTAAAACACACACAACCCTTTGCTCTCTAAGACAAGGGCAGGGAGAAGGAGCAGAGAGTCACAAACAGGGCTGGAGAGGGGAGAGGTCAGAGGGGAGGACGATGGCGCATGCTGTAATGAACACGATGACCTCTGATTCTTCAAGGAGTCTTTTTTTTTCTTGAGACAGAGCCTCAAGCTGTCACCCTGGAGAGAGTTCACTGGCGCATGCCAGTGTAATGATAGCACTGGGTCCAGCCAGTGCTATCATTCCAGTCAAGAAGAAATGGAGATTTTAGTAAAGGAAGAATTCACACTTACATTTGTTGGTTTATAGAGCAAGACTGAGTTGGAAAGGCTTGGGCCAGGGTGTGTTTTAGGAGTGATTGAGGCAGAGAATATCATAAATTCTGTCCTTTTCTTTGAGCTGCTAGCCAGATTTAGCAAATAAAAACATAGAAGTACCCAGGTAATTTGAATATGATACACAATGAATACTTTTTTTTTTTTTTTTTAGCATAAGTTGCCCCATGCAATACTAAGGAAATAATTATCCATTATTTATCTGAAATTCAAGTTTAACTGGATGCCCTGTATTTTATCCGGCAACCTTATCCCCAAGTCACTTGGCAACCTGAGCCAACCCTGGTCAGGTTATACCTGAGTTGAACTTGATTTGCAACAAAGACAGTCCTGGAAATGCAGCCTGCCCTTGGGCCCCGCTGCCAGAAGACTTACCTGGAACACTCAACCTGGTCCCGGCAGACACATGTATCCTTGCCCTCCTCCGGTTGGGTGGCCTCTGAGCCACAGGGGAAACAGGCAGCCTGGCCAAGAATCCCGGAGGGCAGAGTTGGCAAAAGGGGGTGTTGTGGGGACCTCCTTCTGAGAGGAAAGTTCCAGGGGGACAGGGAGGAAGTGCTGAGCTGGGGCAGAGTCTACCTGTGGGGACAGCCATGCAGTCAATAGGGCTAAGACTTAGCTCACAGGAGCTGTGGGTCTCCTGTGATCCCTCAGGGGCCCAAGTGGACCCCTGACTACTCTCTTCTTCCCTTTGGGGGCTTCTGACCCTTATCCCAGTTCAGGTGTCTACTAAGCCAGCATCGCCCCTCAGAGCTGTTTCTCTGTCCCTGCTCCTCAGCTTTACCCCCAAGTCCTTTGGAGCAAATTTCGTGCCAGCCCCTACCCTCTGGGCAGCCTAGTGGATCCAGCTCTTTTGCACAGGGTGTCTCGTCCCTGCATTCTGGAGGATTCTCCCTGCTCAGGCACATGACACTCTGGAGGGCAAAGCAGAAGAGAGCTCTGGAGGCCCATGTCCCCAGGATGCCCCCAAAGGGGAGATACTTCACCTTCTGGGTAGGAGTGACTGCAGCAGGGAGGGGGCTAGACATTGGGGAGGGAGGGGGACAGACACGGAGGAAGACCCCCGGGATTCAGACGGGGAGAGAGGGGAGCAAACGGCAGAGCACAGCACCAGCAACCCTGGGAGAGGACAAGATAAGGGTGGCTGATAAGGGAGGGGAGGCTCTGGAGGTTCAGATCCAGGATGTGACTGCAGAGAGAACTGCCCCTGGGGCTCCAGGAAGCACTCACTGAATATTCATGAACATGAAATCTGAGACACGGATCCTTTGAGCAGCTTTGGCCCAGATCACTTAAGTGTTCCCACTCTCTCTTTTTCTATTTCCACACTTGTTTTCCTTTCTAGAGAAGTTAGTGGTGTGCGTGTGTGCGTGAGTGTGTACACGCACACATGTGTACAAGTGGGCTTAGTGAGAGCCAGGGACATCCAGCTCCCTCTTTCTGTAAGGGGAAGCCGGTCGAACGCATTTAAATATTCTTTCTGTGCAAAATCCTGCAGGACAGATGCAAAGGGAATAAAATAGGAGGTTCCTGCCTTCGGAGTTCAGACAGCTCCGTTTCAGAGACCCAGAGAGTTACAGAGCCCTGGCCTCAGAGAGGACCTTTCAGGGGTGCTCTCCTCCCACTTTACAGAGGAGAAGACTGGGGCACAGAGAGACCATGCATTTTAATAAATTCACAAAACCAACTAAGTGACCTTGAAGAATATGCATAGGCAAAATACCTGGAAACTGTAAAACGGCCAGTGAACCCCAGGAACGACCATGTGATGTGACTTACAAAGCATTCAGCAGGTGGTGGAGAGAAAGGCCCGGTCCTGTCCTTGATATTAATTACCTTTCGAAATGAGATGATGATTTGATTTATTGCTTGTAGATAGGCCATAATAAATGACACTACCCTGCTAACAGGTGAGGAAATGCTTGCAGAGCCATAAAGTAGGAGCAGAAGGTCAGTGTCGATGGGTGAAGTGTGGCTGCATGGAAAGGAACTGAGACTCTGGGACTTTCAAGGCCACGGAACTTGTAAGTCCATCTTATGATGTGACTTTTAAGTCCACCTTAAAAGAGACTCATGACTCCAACTTCGAATAGTACTGACATGGGAGAGCCTTAAGAGAACTCACTACATTATTTTGTAATCAGGCCTCAGTTTTTTTTTGCAATTTTTTTATAGCCATAGCTGGGTTTGAACCCACCACCTCCAGTATATGGGGCTGGTGCCCTATTCCTTTGAGGCCCAGGTGCCGCTCCAGGCCTCAGTTTTGAAAGTCAGCAGGCTGTACCTGATTGGATTGTCTGTGTAGTTCACCAACATTTCCTCTGCCTTTGTAACTCGTATCACATGGTTTGTCCTGGGGTTCACTGGCTGTTTCACAGTTTCCAGTTGCAGAAGTAAAGGCACCTTCTAGAGACATATTTGAAGGGGAAGAAATTAAGATCCCTGGGAACCCATATTCTAAAAAACATAGCTTAATTTAGTGCTGTCCTATAGAAATATAAGGCCAGCCCCGTGTGTAATTTTAAGTATTCTGGTAGGAGTGTTAAAAAAAAATAAAAAGGAACAGGTGAAACTAATTTGAGTAATATAGCTTTATTACTGTATTTAACACAATGGGTCTAAAATATTACTTTACCATGTAATCAGTATGAAAACTGATAATACAATGTTTACATTTTTTTTTCCTATGAAGTCTTTGAAATCCAGGGGCCATTTGACATTCACAGCATGTTTTGACTGGAGCCATATTGGCTAGTTGTTCCCAGCACAGCTGACTTTCTCCCACAAAGACACTTTCGTGAGGGTCTTCTGGGCTCCTGAGAGTCCCGCCCTGCAAATCATCTCAGTCATCTGCTTTGTCCCTGTCCATCCATAAGGGGGCACTGTGAGCTTGCAGGAAGTGGTGAGGGTTTGTGTGGGAGGGAGGGGGGAGAGTCCAATGAAAGAAGAGGAAATGCTGTTGTAGGGAGGATGTGTGTGTGTGTGTGTGTGTGTGTGTGTGTGTGTAGATTAGTATCACCTATTACCTTCATTCCCACCTATTTTGGGAATGAAGATTACTAAGCTCTACCAAAGACTAAGATCTATCCTATTTTGGTGGGAATGAAGGGTAATATCTGTGTAATGATTTACAACTCCAAAACTTGGCATTCCCATGCCAATCACCTGGGGAATCTTTTTCAGACAAAGATTTTGATTCAATACTCCAGGTGATCTGGGTGGGGCCCAGGATTCTACAAATCTAACAAGCTCAAGAGAAGGCTGAGATCATTGGACCATGCTTTAAGTAGCAAAGTTTTGCAAGGAATTTTACATGCACAACATACCTTTTGATGTAACAATCTCGTAGGATGGACATTGCTACGAACTCTTATTTAATCAGGTAAGAAATGGAAGCACAAAGAAGTTAGATCATATGGCCAAGAACATTTCATTAGTAGGAGGTGAGGACAGGGGCAGAACCCAGGCATTCTGGCTCCCAAGTCTGTTTTTTCCATATCTATTACATCATCTCATGAATTTTCCTTGTCTGTGAGGAAACAGGTGAGCTTCTTCTTGGTCTGAGATCTGAGGGGAAATTCTATAATCTGTGATCTCTCTCCACCTTGCATCCACTATAATTGTGGCCAGTGGCTGTCTATATTCCCCTTCCTCCAATGAAGTCAATCTCCACAATAACTTTCTACCTGGTGAGTGGGACAGTGAAGCTGTACTTGGCTGATAGGAGGGTCCTGGGAGCCTAAACAGAAACAGATTACTCTGGGAAGTGGAGACTTTTGGTGTTCAGCGGAGGAGGGTGCCACAGCTCTCCCTGTGAAAGCAGCCAGCGTCAGGGGATGCCCCTGGTCTTCCTTCCTGCATGAACTCACAGACCACATTCACGCTGGAACCAGAGAAGAGAGCTTATTTGTTTGAGGAAGCTGAGGTTCAGAGGGAAGTTCAGGGTTTTTCATAAGGCTACAGAACCGGCTGGTGGCAGCATGTGTGCAAGTACCCAAGACCCCATCATGCTTCCCACAATCCTGAGCCTTGACTGAAGCCTGTGTGATCCAGCTCCCTTTGCCACCAATTCTTCTTTCCCTCACCAATCCTTTTTTTCTTCTATCCCCCAAGGCTCATATCTAAATGTGCTGTTTGTTAGAAAAGGTTAGGATTTTCAAAAACAAAACCCTTGGCTGGCAGCTGGCCGGGATAGAGCCCACCTGCCCGCCTCCTCTAACATTCCCTGCACAGAGGAGGCTCCCACTCACCTGCACATGCTGTGCTGTCCAGTCTTTCTTCTCTAGCCATCGTCAACCTCTCCCTTCCCACCACCCCCTTCTCTGCTTCATTCCTCCAGTTTTGAAGAAAATTTTGCCCGATTCTGTTACCTCTTTGTTTCTCTCTTCCTCTCTCCCTTCACCCTATCTTCTCGGCATCCTCCCCTCCCCTCCCCTGGCTTGTCTAATTTAATCACACTCAGTTCATGGCTCATGTCTTCATCTCTGGTATGGGCAGGAATCCGCCTCTATTTTATTCATTCATTTCCCCCCATTTATTCTCTTTCCGCCTCCCCATAGACAGCCATTCTAATAAGCTCAGTGCATCTGTGTGCTTTTGTGTGTTCTTGCACAATGGACATTGTTTAAGCACGTGTCCTTTTTAAAAGTGTGTAGAGGTCGTTGTGTCATTTCATCCCGGTGCCCCCTCTCAGCACTGTCTTCCAGACTCACCTGAGTTGCTGAGGGTTCCTCTAGTCTGAGGCCTCTAACTGAAGCACAGAGCTTCAGCCTTTTTGCTCATACCTGAAGACCGACAGATGGTCTGCATTTCTCGCTCCCAGGTCCTCCTTCTGTCTCCTCCAGCTCTCTTCCACATTTATTACTTCCCGACAATGTCGTCTCCTGGGCCCTGGAAGTGCCCCTGGGCTGTCTGTTGCAGCCCATATAGCCTATGGCTAGGAGTGAGAGTTATAAGAAATACCTGTATAGCTCAATAACGGAACACCTGTGTGAAAAGGGCATGGAGAGGGATTTAGCTCTCCTAACAAGCATGAGAGCTCGCAAGATGAGAGCAGTGGTGAATTGGCAGTCTCTACACCTGTGGTGTTGAGAGGCACGAGATTAGCCTTGTATTAGGCTGGAGGAGAAGGCTGTCAAGGAGCATGCGCATTCTATCACGGACACTCTGACTCTGACTCCGACTCCGACTCCGACTCCGACTCGGACTCCTCTCCACTCCTCTCCTGCCTGCAGAACGCCAGCACGGCGTCTCTCTGCTGAAGGTTACTAACCAAAGCCTAAGATCTATCTTTCTAAGAACACTGCTTTACTCTAAGACTCACACTCTCTTTCTCTCTCTCCAGCTAAAGCAGATAGCCCTCAGGCACCTAAGAGAAACTGAACCTGAGCAAGGTAACTTTGCAGTCCGCATCCGGAACCTAGTTAAGCTGGGCCCGAGACCTGGCTAGTCTAGGGCCCTGGCAAGAAGTGTCAGGAGTGACACATGACAGCTGTCACTTTCAGTTCTTATCTTACTGACTGATCTGACAGATGCAGGACTTCGTTTTTTTTTTTGTTTGTTTTGTTTTTCTACCACCATATAACATATATTTAATGCATATAACAGAATTCAACTTGTACCCCCTAAACTATTAATTTTTTTTTACATTTTAATAAAAGAAAATAAAATTAAGCCAAATAATTATATATGATATTCTAATAAATTATTTTCATGATTTACTTGAAACATAGATATTGAATATATAGAAATCTCAGATAATATGAGGGCTAGAAAAAAATTAATGTAAATTATGTTAATTCAGCAGATACTGGGAAAAGATTTAAAGCCATGAACATGATCATTGACATAAATTTCTACTTTAGACTATGATTTGGACTTCTTAACTTTCTTGATTCCCAAGTGAGATTCCTCTTGCTTGCTCTCTTATTTTTTGCCTCCGTTTTTACAGTTACTGAAATTTTTCTTAAAGCATGCAGATATATATTTTTTATCTTTGAGACAAAGTCTCACTATGTCACCCTCAGTAGAGTGCCATAGCATCACAGCTCACAGCAACCTCAAACTCTTGGGCTCAAATGATTCTCTTGCCTCAGCCTCTGAGGAGCTGGGACTACAAGTGCCCACCACAACACCTGACTATATTTTTGTTGCAGTTGTCATTGTTGTTTAGCTGGCCTGGGTCGGGTTCGAACCTGCCAACCTCAGTGTATGTGGCTGGCGCCGTAACCACTGTGCTATGGGAGCCAAGCCATAAGCCACATTTTTTAAAAAACAATTTTAGATTTGCAGAAAAATTGTGAAGATTGTATAGCGTTCTTATATGCCACACATCCAGGGTCTCCTACTATTAACTTCTTACATTAACACATAAATATGATGGTTGTTGTAATTAAGAAGCCAAGACATGGTTACAAATTCCATATTTCCTTAGTTTTCCTAACTAACAGATTTCCTTAGTTTTTACGTACTACCCTTTTTTGTGTAGGATCATACATTACGGTCAGTCCTATGTCTTCTTTGATTCATCTTGGTTGTGACAGTTTTTCAGACTTCATGTTTTCAATAATCTTGACAGCTTTGAGAAGTACTGTCATTTTGTAGAATGTCTCTCCATCTAAACTTACTTAATGTTTTTCTAATGATTTGGCTGAAGTTAGGGGTTTCTGGGCAAAAGACCACAGTGATAAGGTGCCATTTTTCACCACATCGTAGCCAGGGCACACACTGTTTGAGTGGAACTGACCTTGGAACTGTTGGAACTGACCTTGGCTGAGGTGGTGTTTGTTAGGTTTCTCCCACTGTGGAGTTACTCTCTTATTTTCCTCTTTAAAGTCGCTTTTTAGTCCACTCTATCTCCCCAAGTGTGAGTATCTGTGATTTATGTCAATTATTTGATATTCTTCTGCATGTAAGATTTGTTTTTTCTTATTATTTCTTTACTCAATCGTTTATTTATATCAATGTGGAGTTAGGGATATTTGTTCCTTATTTTGGATTGAAAGATTTTTTTTTTTATTTTTGGATTTTGTTTTTACCCTCAAAATGATCTAGCATTAACTGGCCAAAGAAAACGCCTTCAATTGGCTATTGTGTCTTTTTGATATTACCTTATAATTGTGGTCTTTTTTTTTTTTTGCAGTTTTTGGCTGGGGCTGGGTTTGAACTCACCACCTCAGGTATATGGGGCTGGCACCCTACACCGTTGAGCCACAGGTGCCACCAATTGTGGGCTTTTTATTTTGAGTACTTCCTACTTTTTTTTTTAATTTTAAAATTTTTTTTGTTGTTGCAGTTTGGCTGGGGCTGGGTTTGAACCCGCCACCCTCGGTACACGGGGCCAGCGCCCTACTGACTGAGCCACAGGCACCACCCACTTCCTACTTTTTTGACACCATGGGCTCATTTTGTATATTTCTGCCCTGGTCCTGGAATCAGTCATTTCACCACGGAGCTCTGACTCCTTTCATGGGAGAACAGAATTAGACACCAGATCTGAGTGCTAAGTGTACTCTGGTCTCTTAAGTTTCAACTCACTTTTCCTTCCCTTTTGTTAACTCTCCTGTCCTGCCCAGTGATCAAGGCGTTTGCCAAGAATTAATCACATATTCAAGCTGATAACAAAGAATCCTGACTCTGTACAAGAACTTCATGGGATAAAAGTGAGGCACAGTCATGGAGTTTACAGTCAAGGAAGGTGGATGATCACAAACAGCCCAAATGCAGGGATGGGAAGTCCAGCTTAGGAATTCTTAAGGAACTAGGGACTAAGTAAGACTGTGGGGTCTGGGAAGTCTGAGCCAAGAGTTGTCTGTTCCCAAACTCATAAACTCTGTCTTGACTGTGGGACCCTTGGCCGCTCTCTGGAAGGAGTGGCCACTTTTGTCGCTGAGGTTGCTTCCCTCTCCCTGACGTGCCTCTCTCCTTCTGCCGTGGGCATGAGCAGACTGTATTCTTTCTCCAACTCCCCAGAGTCTTGAGAATACACGTGGTGATATTTTATTTCTTAAGTGAGGTGTGAGTGCATGGAAATCTGTTCTCATGGTCTTCATTCCTTTTCTATAGTTTACCTACAATTTGAAACATATTTATGAAAAAAATACAAAAGACCCCTGTGTATGCTCTGGTCCTTGTGAACCTTGTGTCTGAGAGCGGGGACTGCCTTGCCAGGTGCCTGTCACTCCAGCTTGGTTTGGGCCGGAGGGTGTGTTGGAGCCTGTCAGAACGGGTGTCGCTGAGCCGTTGATGGGACTCAGTGGCTAAGCAGTGTGGAGGAATAAACCTACTCCCTCCTGCCCTCCTTGTCCCCTGAGTCTCATTCTGCGAAGGCTGAGAGGGGCTTCCAGTTGGGACATTAACCCCTAGTCTTGTAGTAGCATCTTTGCCTCTGCCTGACTCAAGTTTCCTATCTAAAGCTTTCTGAACAAAACACCTGTAAAGGGCAGAGCTGTAAAGGGCAGTAACTGAGAAAATCCAAAGATCTTGCCAGCAGCCACAACAGGTGAGCAGCAGGCCCAGCAGGGGGTCAGCTGGGGACACTGCCCAGGCCAGGGGTAGGGTGTTGGTTTGAATCTCTGAGGAAACAAAGAGAGTGATGCCAGCCTCTGAGGGCATGCAGGCTGCTAAATGTGCTGTTTTATTTGCAAGTTGAGGCTGTTTAGCCTGTAAACCTAGAAAACTCTGGCCCTGTGTTTGCTTTAGGGGCTGGTGGCTCCCGAGAAGACCTTTGTAGCCAGTGTGACAGAGTAAAGATGTCTGAACATCCTCTCCTTTGGGATCAGTGTGACCATTGTAGCAGAAGTGAGATTCTGGAATTTCTGAGCCTAGGTACTTGAGGCCCTGCAGCCTCTGCACCATTCTTTGGGAGCTTCCCCGGGGAGCATTTATCTGCCAAAGAATGATTCTTATTCTCCTGGGATTGCCATGGTGAAGAGGTCATATGCAGGCCCCGTGGTCAATAGTCCCAGCTGAGCCATGCTTTCGGGTCACACCCACTGAGACACAAGCCATGAGAGCAGAACCATCGTGGACCCCAGAGTACCACATAGAGTGGAAGGTGTGGCCAGTGGAGCCCCAAACAGATAAGTGAACTACAGCACTGTGGCTATAATACAATGATGGTTGTCTTATGCTGCTAAGGTTTGAGATTGCTTGCTAAGCAAAGACAAATAACCAAGACAGCTAGAGGATGCCCCCATTTGGGCCACCAGTCTAATCACTAACTTCTAAATCCTGCATCAGAGTAAGAGAGGTGGGACTATGGCTCATTCTCAAAACAACCTGGCAGAGGGGCCGAGAGAAGTCTAGCAGCTCCTGGGCTGCCTGCTCCCCCCACTGCTGTGCTGGGCTCTCTTTAAAGAGCCTTGCTGGGCATCCAGATGAGCTCACACAGACTGCACAGGTGCAGGCCTGGCCCGTAAACCACAACGACAGGAGCCTATGCGGCCACAATGCGCCAGGCAAAGCCTCCAGAGGGGGATAAAGGGTGATTATTTGTTTAGCATCATTAGTAAGAGTCCCAGAACCCATCAAAAAGCAAAGCAGAAAGTTTTGTATTAAGGAGATTAAAACTTAAACTCAGCTGAGAAGGCTCTACTGTATTTAGTGGCTTTGTCGACTCTGGCATTGTGTGATTATATGCAAATAACCGAGAGGCCTCCCTGGGTCCTGACCACAGAGGCTTAGCTGCCTGGCTGGCGGGTGTGTAGGAGAGGGGGCAGCCCACGTGCTGGGCAGGCAGCACCCAGCACCCTGGGCTGGAAAGTCTGCTTTTCCTCAAGCTCAGGGAATTGGGGATTTGAAAATATGTTTAATATGTCAACCACAGATTTGTGATGGGTGGACAGGAGCGCAGGGACAGAGATGCCCCATGAAAGTATTATATAAGTAGAAACTCAGGGGGATACCCAGGTACGGCGAGGGAGGTTCTCATGCTGGGGATCCTCTGACCATGTCACGTGTGGTGTTCTCTAGGGTAATGTGTGTGGTTGCCAAGGAGATGGGGACATGTTTTGGTTTTCTTATTTTCTCTCCCTTCAACCCCTGGCCAGGATTCCTAGTAGCCAATCAGAAGGACTTGAGATTATCCTGGATTTATTGATCCAGAAAATGTTTAATGTTTACTCTTGGCAAGGTACAATCCTAGGGGTTAGAGGTGGTGGGTGGTAGGTGAGAACAGAGATGCATAGAATACCTCTGTTCTTTAGGAGTTTACAGATGAGATGTCTACCCAGGTAGCTAACATGCCTGGCAACACTTGGTAAGCACTGGGAGAAAGGGCCGGTGAGAATCCTTGCCTTTTGGTAGGGGCGAATAGAAGGGGCTGGGGACTTCACAGAGGAGGGACTGTCAGGCCGAGCCAGGCAATGCTTAGGAGCCTGGGTGAGGGAAAGGACTCCTGGAGGAGAGTACAGGATGTGGGCGGTGTCCTGGGTCACACTGGGTCTCAGACTAGGGAAGGCAGATCCTACAGATTGGGGCCAAATTCTCTCTTTGTGTCTGTACTAGAATCTGCACAAACTGGAGTCAGAATTCTAACCCACAGGTGTGAGGTCTATGGGCTCCAGGAGGAGTCATCACCTGCGGAACTGTCACGAGGGTGAGACTAGAGACTTCTGTGTCTTGCCTGTTCATGACCCTATGAGTGTCTTGGCATTTTTGCCTTTATAGCTTTCCCTGAGGGGCGCTCCCAGCTGCTTCTCCGCTCTTGATAACAGCCTGACGTCTGTAAGGGCTAGCTTCCAGCTAGGCGCAGAATGCGTGTAGAGGGATCAGGAATTATAGCCATTAGTCGGCTCCCCGTTCCCCCACTGTGGGGTTATATGCCTGGCTGGGGTCTCCCGGGGCTGAGCTGAGCAGGAGAGAGAAGTAAGCTTAGCCCTGGGCCTGAAAGCACATTGCTGATGGAGATGGCCAAAGATACAACCAAGGCTGAAAAGCAAACCCAGGAAGGGTGAACAGCAAAGCTGGGCAGAGGGGAGAGTTGGGGGAGAGACCCTGGGACGGCAGCCTGGGGGCCAGGGAAGAGGCTGTTCTGGAGCTGCTGGGCGGTGGTGGTGTGCAGGATATGAACTCCATGTCCTAGTTCTAGCCTCAGGCACGGTGGCAACGACACTCAGGGGCTGTCTGTGCCCTGCACCCTGCGGTGGCTAGTTCACTGGCACAAGCCCAGCCTATCTCCAGAGGGAGAGACGCCAGTCCTCACGTTGAGCACAGCTCTTAGGTCCAGATCAGAGCATGCGGGTCTCAGAATGAGAAACACTGGCTTTAAACAGAGAGAAACTCTGTCCCTTTCCAGCCCCTGCCTCTCCCAATCTGGACTGGGACCCAGGCAGGGGCAGCACAGCCCCCGTAGCTGAGGGTCCCATGGGCCCTTCCGCTCTGGAGCTCTGAGCACCCGAGGAGGAGAATGATTTACATTTCACGCATCCATGTGCCCCTCCTCCTTCTCCAGAAGTTTCTGTGAGCTGGGGTCTCTGGGTTCTGAGGGGGCGTAATGGATGGAAGCCAATGAAAAAATTGCTCTTTGGAACTGTGTGTCCCCTGCCCCATCAGAGGAACAGCAGATGTTCCTGTGAGGGTGTGGGGTGCCGGGGGCCCCAGCAGGACAGGAGCCAGGCAGGAAGAGTTCCAGATGATGGGGGAAGTTGAAAGGAATTCTGCAAAAATATTGTCTGCGACTTGGGTTGGATAAAAGATGCGGCAGACGGGGCTGTTCACCTGCTAGGCTTTTGTTCTGCCTCGAAGCTTCTGCTGCCACACAGCCCTCCGGGTGGGGTGATAGTGGGGAGGGCACGCTGTCTGCCATCTGCGGGAGCAATACAGCAAACACCCACACGCCGGCCAACGGAAACTCTCAGCAAAACAAACAGCGTGAGCCGGGTGCCCTGCCCGGCTGCTGGACAGGAGGGCGGGTGCGCGAAGGTGAGGGCACCTGCTGGGGAGAGGCCAGGCCACCAGGGTCAACTGAGGTCTGTCCCCAGGTCTGCCTGGCCCGCTCAGGCCTGCCAGGTGAGAGCCATTCATTCATCCGGCTACAAGCTGCAAAAGGGGTTGCCAAGCCGGAGTTAGTCATCCCCGATCGCTGCTGTCCCTCTCCGGTCCTGAGCATCAGACTGCCCGTGCTGGACACCTGACTTGGCCACTGGGTAGCTGCCTCCCTGAGCCTCTTGCCACCACTCTGTAAAATGAGGAGACGATAATGCCAAGCTTAGAGGTTGTTACGAAGTTCTTTGGAAACTGCAAAATCCTATATCACACAAATGCGGGTTGTGCACATTTTTTTTGGGTGGCTGGCTGTTTAGATCGTGACAAAGGGTCTGGATTCCTGGTCCCGGCTTGTGACAGGCAGGACAGGTGTGCATCGGCAGGAGAGCCCTCCAGCCTGGGCAGATGTTGTTTGGGAAGCCCTGCACTTTGTGGGGGCTTGTGAGGGAGAAACTGGCTGCGTTCTGAGACCCCTTCGGTGAAGAGACAGAACTGAGATGGCTGAGGGTGGGCAGGCTACAGAGTTACAGCTGACTGCTCTGGTGGCATGAAGGGTCGGGCTAGCTTCTCCCTGGGATTGAGGGCTGGGCTACAGATCTTCCCCAACATCCCTGCTGCCCTTGGGGAGCGACTTCCTTCCTCCACCCCCGCCCCCCCAGCGTCCACACCTCCGTGCAGTGAGTGGCAGTGGGCGCGAGTGTCCACAAACCTGTTGAGACAGGGCAGGCAGCTTGTTTGCTCTTCCCAGGGCCAAGCCTGGTGGGCCGGACCCAGAAGTATTATGTTATGCAGCCAAAGAATTCCTTTCCTTGCCTGCCTCCATTTACAAAGGGGAAACAAAACCTTGAGCTATACACTCTCATGGCCCCAAGCCAGGTCCTCAAGTGTCATTTTTGGGAAGCCGCTTCCTTCCCAGGGTAGGGTGCAGCCTCCTGGGGGAAAAGAAAAGATCTCTTCTTTTTCGTTCCTGCCCATGCTAACTATGGGCCTTCTCTGGTCCCCACCCACCCACAAGAGGCCCTGGATTTTTGGAGACTACCCCCGGCTGTTTTCCTCATCCCAAGTCTGAGCCCTTGAGAACACAGTGGGGATTGTTGCTTCCCTTGGCCCAGGAGTGACCAGAGCTGGGTTGCTGGGTTTCTGGGTCGCTGGGTTTCTGCCCTGGCCCTGACTGGTGCTGGTGTACTCTGGCCGAGAGAACCACCAAGCAGGTCTCCTGCCATTGCCTGTGGCCTGGTGCCCTGGTCTCTGTTTGCTTTGAGAATTTGAGATGGATTTTATAGAGTCTCCAGAGCTTGTGCTGCTACACTTCATTCAGAATTCTGGTCAGAACCAGGCAGCTCTGGGAAAGCCTGTACCAGCTCAGGGCCGGCCTTTCCAAGCTGTGTCTTGCTGGAGAGTCCCAGGATCAGGTGAGGTCTGACCTTTAGAGACCTGTCAGGTGAGATCTTTTCATTCTGCAGCCAGAGTTGGGAGGGCTGATGGGGCAAGGGCCAGGCAGGGGAGAAACAGCTTAGGGATCAGTGAAGGCTGGGGCTGGGAAGGGCCACGGAGATTCCCTGCTCTCCTCACGTCTTCCTGGGTGGGTGGTCCTTTTTCTTTTCATAGGAAAGGGGATGGCTAGAAAACTTGGATTTGAGTCTGCCCATGCTACTAATTCACCATAGATAATCCATTTCATGTCCCCAGCCTCAGTTTCTTCCTTTATAAAATAAGGAAATCAGATTGGAAAATCTTTAAGGTCTCTTCCATCTTGGATGTACATTTTATGACCATTTTATGTATCTTACAGGGGCCAGCACACAACATCAGTGCTGCTTTAGGAATGAACTCTGGCCACCACCACCTTCTTGCCTCACCTTTAGAGTCTGCCTGGCTTGGTCCAGCTGAGATGACAAAGGCTTCTAGAAGGAATTCCAGGAGAGACAGACTTATTACTTGAGAAATAGTGGTAGGTAATAAGATTCAGTTTCTGAAGAATATGAAAGTTTAATTTTTTAAGCAGGGTAAGGCGTTTTCTAATTATATTTGTCTCCAAACATGTTCATATCTTTTCAGCCTGGCAGACCAAAGCTTTATTTGACTTGCTACTTTCTCTTATGTGTCTGTTACTTCCCTCAAATCTCACTTAAATATCAGATTGCAATTTAGCTTGCTGGGTGTGTTTAGTACCAATAGCTCAGTGATTTGGGGGCGGGGGCCATGCAATGAAATCTCTTGCTCTCCAGAATTCTCCAGGCGTGCCAGCTTCCTGAGAACAGAGTTTTATTCATGTGTTCACCCCTCTCTCTACTCCAGCAGCAGGGCTGGTGCACATTAACACTCAGTAAATATTTGTTGAATGAATAAAATATCAATGGGGTGACTAGTAGGCATGCATTGAACTTGCTGAATAACTTGGTGTCATACTCTCCTGCCCCCTGCCTCCACAACAGCCACGTTGGCTGAGTGTTTCTTGATAGTCAGTTCTCTCGCTTCTGTTCTGATCCCTCTATGGGACCTCCGTTGGGAATTATGCTTTGTGACAGCCTCTACTACTTTTATTCTGAAGGCTATAAAGTGTATGTCCCCACCTCTGCATTTTGCTGGAGTTCTTAGTGCATACGTACATCCCTGAATGGGTGTTGGAAGAAAAGGCAGATGTCATCTAATTAGATCTCTGACTGAAACCTCCTGTACTTGGCCTCTACTCCTGTCAGTTCTCACACAGGGCAGCTATTCTGCGGTGGCCCAGCCCAGGTGGTTGTCCTACAACCTGCTTCTTTGCCATCATCCCTCCTGTTGTCTAGATTGAAAGCCTGTTGACACCAGGGGCCATAGCCTATGTGAATCAATGACTTTTGTTGATTAAATATTAAATATTTGACAATAGGAAGAGCTTTACTAGTGAACTTGCCTGGGAGGTACTGTTCCCTAAGTAGAGTTTGGAGGGCCTTTCTGGTTTTGAAATCAGAAATTCCTGGATTTGCATTCGAGCTCTCCTGTGAACTTTTAGGGGAGTCCTGATTTCCTCATCCATCAAGCAGTGACCATAGCAGTACCTCTGAGCCTTGTAGGGGTGTTATGAGGACTCCTGGGTTACTGTAAATTCAGTGATTAGAACAGTGCTTGACACACATCAGGGGCTCTATAAATGGGAGTTATGGTCATTCTTATTAGGCTGATATTTATGCTGCTCCAGTGTTCTAGGCCAGCCACAAAACAATGGGCTGTTTTTGACCTGTATACCTCCCAGCCCCCTACCACATCATCCAACTCACATCTCAATGCAGCGGTGAACACACAGACCTCCTTTACCGTCTGGGTCAAGGTGCAAAGTCAGTTCTGCCTTCAGATAGGCCCATTCATCTGAGATTGAACCCTTTCATCCCAGACATAGACATGATGGGGGCACAGAGGAAGCTAATCTGTTTAGGGGACAGACCATGTTGAGCTGCTTTTGTATATGTGGTGACAACCCTCAAAATGCTACAAATCTGATGAAAACAAGGGGCCAGGCTATGCAAACTGATTAGAAAGCAGTGTTGGCTCCATCTGATGACGGGCTGCTGTGTGAAGTCAGTGGCCTTTTGAACTAGTGGTTAAGACGTTCTGTAACCACAAAGACCAGGATTCTAACCTTGGTTCTGTCACTCAGTGGCTGTGTGGCTTAGTGAATTATTTAATCTCTTTGGGCCTCTGTTTTCTCATCTGGGTGAGAATAAAATGAGGTTATGCATTACACATTGTTTCACACAGTGCATGCCACGTGACAAGGGCTTCATGAGTGCTTACTGTGTTCAGAGGAACTCATGGAGGCCTGTATGAATCAGAAGGGATAGGATTTTGGCAAATTGGGAGGGGAAAAGTAAAATGAAACAAAACGACAACAACACAGACTCTGGAAAGCCTCAGGAATGTTTAAAGCCAGTGGGATGTATATTGGGATTTGAATAGAGGACAAGATCTTGGAAGATGAGAGATTAGGTGAGATCAGCTACAGAAGAATCAAAGTTAGGGAAGTTGCTTCTTGATGTTCTCCATCCTGCGTCTCATGGTGATTTGCTCAGCAAATTCTTAATAATTGCTACTGCAATTCTTGGTCTCATTGTATGGTCCTGGGTCTTTTACTGCTAATGAATTTTACAAGTTTACTTTCTTTTCGAGCTCTTCACTGAACTTCCTAAAACTACCTGGTTCAAAGCTCCAGAAATGTCCCTTTTCTGAACTTTTCAGATCTGATGAACAAGTCCAGGGACTTTATCTCTATATTAATTATAAACACTTGTTTATAAGTGAGACAATACAGAGCATCTTTCTTACTTTGCCTTTACCTTCTAGATATAAATGTCTGCTTTTGGAATCATTGGCCTGATTTCATCAGCTGTTGCATGACCTTGAGCAAGTTACTTAACCTTCCATGTTCTATCTCCTCATGTATAAAATTTGAGTAATGTGCCAGTTGTCCATTCATTGCCTCTCAGTCCAAGTTCACCTCTCTGGATCTGCTCTGCAATACAGCGGGACTCCTAGGCCTTTCTACCTTTCTCTGTGCGTGATGTCAAGCCTTGTCAGTAGAGGGCGCCTCCCTCAGAAGTAGGTTTGTGTGAGTAACTGCCTAAAGGAATACCTGGTCTCTTTTTGGAGGTGATAGAAATGATCTGGAATTAGATAGTGTTAAAGGTTGCATAACATTGTGAATAAACTGGAAGTCACCTAATTATACACTTTAAAATGGTTCAATGTAAAGTTTACCTCATTTAAAACAGAGGGTGGGTCAAGGCTGGGACCACAGGGAACAGGCTATAGATGTTCCTGGTGATTGTACTTTTGCTTCATTATTCGTGTCTGTCACTGGCCCTCCTGTTCTTGAGCTAACTAGATCCTTGCACCGTATTCCTGCTTCCTGCCAGCCTGGCTGCCTTAAAGCTCCTCCTGCCTCTCACTCACTGGTAGACCGTGGCAGCCTGCACCCCACTCCAGACAGGGGATAGGGCGAATTCTGCATGGGCGAGAATGGCTGGGAAGCACAGAGAGTCCACAGAGAGGACCTAACGTTGGGCTTTGTGTCCTAGGGCTCTGTTTAATTTGGGTCATGAAGAGCCCTGTTCATACCTGCTTGTTCTCCGCCCCAGGGCCCCCACCAGTCTGCTCACCCTGGGGTGAGGACTGGGCAGCCCAAGCCCCCAGCTCCCAGTTCCCGGGCCTGCTGAGGCTCACAGGACAGGGAAGCAAGGGCAAGTAGCAGGAACAGTACCCTGGGGATTGACTGTTTTGGGGGAGACCTTTCATAGATGGTGATGGAGGGAGGGCCATTGGAGAAAGATGCAGGGGCCTAACTAAGGAACTTGGTCCCTTCATCCTCTTTCTCTTCCCCTTCTGTCCATGTAACAGTCCTTGTCACATTGCTTAGCCTGTAAGCCCAGCATTTCCGTTCTATACTCGGTCAAATCTCAGGTATTTCAGGATGGGCCCAGCTCAGACCTTTTCTGTTCTGCTATCTCCGCACTTGTCCATGCACTTGTTGGACCATTTATCCTAAATCTTTGTGAGGAAAATATGGCCATTACTCAAATCTTTCTCCCTACAATTCACCCTTGCTTTGCCAGAGCTGTCTGCTGGGGGCTTGTCAGAGAGCAGTGGGGGGGGGGGGGAGGGGGCAGACTCCTACTGCTTCGGGCCGCCTCCGTGTGGAGCTGCACATGTCCTCAGCTCCATCTGGAGGTGGGGACACCAGAACCTGTGCCTTGTGATGGGACACCTCTGTCACTCTGTTGCCATTTTCCATTAAGTTAACGCAGGAAGGCTCAGGGAGCAAATGCCTGTGCTAAAAGTTGGGGAGGCCAGCCGCATGCTCTCAGGGCCCATGTGTCTGACTGACCCCTGACTCCGTGTGGGTAGTCACAGCTTCTGGGTGGCATTGG
The DNA here is from genome assembly GCA_963573935.1 of Arctocebus calabarensis. Lineage (NCBI taxonomy): Eukaryota > Metazoa > Chordata > Mammalia > Primates > Lorisidae > Arctocebus > Arctocebus calabarensis. Next base: position 39,144 of record CAUYON010122145.1, read on the forward strand.
TTTTGGGGTCTCTGGGCTGCCAGGGCATCCTTCTGAGGACTCCCCTTCATCCTCCCCTCAGACACAGTTACCAAACATGTTTTTCATCTTTATTAATCTGCTCCTCTTCTCACGTTTCTCGGGTCACAGCTGCATTGTTATCTGATGGGCTCGCTGCCAGCCCCATGAAGCCTGACAGTTACAAAGGGTGGATTAGCTGCAAAAGAATATTTATTGGGGAAAAAAATCTCTTTTTATTCTTCTGTTGTTTTATGTGGAGTTAGCCACATGTTGCCTGGGTGGTATAAGGCCGCCCTTTGAGAGCCGTGAGCAGAAGTCCCTACCTGGGTTGTGGGCCATGTTGGCTGAGTGGTTATGGTTCCTCTTGACCGCTGCAGACCTCATCTGTCCAGGCCTTTCCTGTAGTATCCTGCCCAAGCCCACAGCTCAGAGAGGTCTACATGTGGCTGGCTTTCTCCAGAAAGAGGAACATCTCATTATGAATGAATCTCACCTCTCCTCTAGTCGCTAGCACTGGAGATGAGTAGAGAACTGATCATTTGGGAATTAGTTTAGTTTAGTAGCCCCACTTGCTAGGGTGTATTTGATGGCATTGTGAGAGAAGCAGACGTTCCTGTAGAAAATGGAAGTGGGCAGGAACTTTTTCTTGCCCACTCAGGAAGACACTCTGCCACCGAGATAATTCTAGGTCTCCAAAGAAATCTACTCCTTTGTGGGGAGTTGATTTTCACTCTGTGTTTGAGACTTTGGTAGTGGGATTGCAAATCCAAGGTGTTTGCAAGCCTGAAGAATGTTCTGATGGCATCACCCAAGCCTCCGTGAGGCCCCAGAGGACATGCTCTGTGAAGGCACATGCACTTTGGGTAAACTCCAGGGAGATGTCAGGCCTGCTTGGGCCTGCCTGTCTCTGATGCAGGGTGATACAGGTGGGAGGTAGGAGGCCTTTGGCTCTGGTCAAGAGGGTGACTTCTGATCTGGTCTTCCTGATCCAGTGGTGGTCATCATTTGGAATCCGGGCAACTCTGGGCTCTGGGTGTAATAGGAAAACCAAGGAGTTGGGATCTCTGGACCAGGAGTCGGGGGCTCTGAGAAGTGGAGGGAGGGTCACTGTCAGAGGAGGATGCAAGATGAAGTATCAAAGCCTCGGGGGACTTTGCAGACTGAAACACAGAGTGTACCCACCTCCATTAGAGTCCAGATTCCATTTGATATCCCCACCAACTTTGCCACACCTATTTCTATAGAATATCCTCTTTGTTGTGTGTTGTCCTGGGATAGAGGCTGTGACTTTAGGAAGAGAAGACATCTTTCCAAAGAGCTTTGGAGACAAAACAACGGGTCCCAGAGACCGAGTAGATGTAACTACTCTGATCCAGCCCCACTTTCCATATTCCATTCTTTCATTTACCTTCTTCCCACTGTCCCTTTCTGCATGGTTTCTTGGCTATTCTTATTTTTCTCTGCATGGAGCACCATCTGCCTCCTTGTCAGTAAGACAGTAGGTGTAGCCCACATGAACTCATCATCTCCTTTCTCCTCCCAGTGTGTTCCTATTGAACCTTTGGCTTTGAGGTGTGGTGCCAACATTGTAAAAGTTTCTAAAAGTCTCCCAGGCTCCAAGCCCTGGTCAGTTCTATGCTTTCCTTGCTCTTTCTGGTTCCCAAATTGAGTACTGCCTACTTGGGTAATATCACACCTCTATCCATACCCTTATTTTCCTTCCTATTTTCTGCCTGATCTTGGTCATCATTTCTCATCTGGGTTTTGCAATAGTTTCCTAACTGCATTTTCAGATTTTTCCCCTTTCTTCTTACATTTCCCTTATACCTTGGGGCCAGATTAATCTTCCAACTCCCATTGCCAACCTCCAAATCCCCAGCTACTTAAGATGGCAGCATTAGCAGCTCTCTAGTCTTCCTTTTTGACCTTATCCTTAGAGAGACTGTGAGCTCCATTGGTATGTTTTATTAATGAGTATATCCCCATGATCAGCATAGAACCTGCCAATTACGTTCACAAATTCATCAGAAAAAAGTGCCACGCGCGTCCTTGATGAATACCACTGTGGTCGCCTTGGAAGTACTCCCTTTGGGAAGCTATGCACTGACATCAGTGTATAGTCCATCTTTCAAAGCAATTTTGAAACTTTTGCTGGAATGGCCACCAGAGCTGTCATCATATGAGGTTTGACAATTAAGTTCAAGAACTCATATTAGAAAAAATGCTTTGAAGGGTGGAATAGGTACTGGCCTCAGTGCATAGCTTCCCAAGGGGAGTACTTAGAAAATGACTATTATATTTTTCAGCAATGAGGTAGGTAGCACTTTTTCTAGGGTGAGTTCATGAACTTAATTGTCTGACCTTGTGTAGCACAGAGTGCCTGGGATGTAGCAGGGCCTCACATTGCTGTGAACTGTTCCCTACACACAAACACTGCTACTATTATGTACCCAGGATCCTCACTACCCCCCCAATACTCTTCATTTTTTTCTACATTTTTCTTTGCACAAATTCTGCATAGAATGCATGCTCCACCATAAATGTCTATTCTGTTCCTCCCTATTTTTCCTGGTCCAGCCCAAATCTCAACACCTTCATGAAGCTGTCTGTGGTTCCCCAGAGAGACATGCTACTCCCTCTCTGCCGTAGCCCTTTGTACCCTCTCATGTTGCTTGGCATAGTTGGTGTTTATTTGGGCATTTTTTCATCTCTTGCTTTATTAAGGTTTGAGCCATTTGAGGGCCATCACCTCTTTCATTCATCTTTAAAAGCAACCAATTCAGTGTCTCCTTTGGGAAGGTACTTGGTACATTTTATTGAACTAATAAATGAATGACTAAGTGGTAAATTTTTTTATCTGCAGGCCTAGTTTATTAATAACGACATAATTTTACAGCTTTAATGATTACAGCTTTGAGCCCAATTAGCCTTCCTTTATGAAGCTGCTGCTGGGATGATTGAACAACTCCAGTAAATGTGAACAGACCGGCATTTGTTAACTTACATAGCAATTACATTGCGGTGAATCCCATGCCAAGTGGTAGAGCAGGACACTGAGCATACTCTCCATTAGCTCATCGACTCACTGCCATGTGTTCTTAATTCCCTGGTTTTGGACAATGGCACCAACATTGCACTCAGGCTCTAGAACCCAGGTCACTTTCTGTGCTTCTTTCACCCTTGTTAGTTCCCAAATTGAGCATAGTCACCTTGAGTAGCGGCCAGTATCTCCGGGCACTGGATTGTCTACACTTGGGCTGTGGATGGGGATGCCCTAGACAGGAAGCTATGGGCTCCTCTAGTGCCAGCTAAGGGCTCTCCTGGACTCTTCCAAAGAATGTGTTTGCTAGTCAGGACAGGAGAGGCTCAGTCCTTATTTTGCCTCTCCACGGAGCTTTCGGCTCTCCTGTGATTCTAAGGCTATGATGATCTGGGGAGGGTCAGACAGTCAGACACAGCACCTAGGGACAGAAGGGCTGGCTTGGTTGGCTTCCTTTTCTGGCAGGGCCCTGCGAGAAGCTCAGGTCTGTGAGACTTCCTTCCTGGTTCCAGTGACCTTTCTCCTTATGGTTCTCAGCTCACCATGCCTTACCAAGTGGCATTTACGTGGGAGCAGCTGGGCTTTAGTCCAGGCACAGCACCTTATCTCTCCGTTCCTCAGTTTCTTCTTCTGATGGTCACCTGTGCTTTATGGGCACAGTGGTGGTGTTTATGTGGGTTAATGAATGTCATGGTCCTTTGAGAACCAAGTATATTATATTATTACTTATTGCCATTGTTACCAACAGGTCTGTTGGATGTTGTCAACTTGCTTATGTTTAGTGGCCTGAACAGTCCACGTGTCTAAGAACTTCTTCAGGCAGAGGTTAGCCAGCTCCCTGGGAGGCGGTGAGCACGGACACTGATGCTTGACAGGCTGGATTCTCTGAGCGTGGTGCAGTGTGGACCCGAGAACATGTGCCATCCGTCTGGTCCAGCTCTGGGTTAAGGATATCCTGGCTGTCATTTCAAGTTCTGCGTTGTCTAGGCAGTCATGGCATTTTGATTCTTATTTGGGAGCGGCAGACTGAGGGGAGCTGGCAGGTGTTCCCAGAACCTGGGTTCACAGACCACTGACCGGGGAGCCCGCCCGCCGGTAGGGGGCGCTCTGTCACTGTGGCCGCCCCCCTCGCGGTCTGGGGGGAGGGTCTGCGTAGGGCCGAGGAGGGGCGTAGGAGCGGCCGGGGGTTGGGGGGGGCTCTCTTCAGCAGCAGAGCAGGACCTGGGGGGTGAGCTGAAGAGCAGCTGACGAGTCCCCGCTGCAGGGGCCTGGCTGGAAAAGCCGTGGAAATCCACCGGCCCGGAGCCCTTGCCAGGGCGCTCAGGCTGAGCACCTAAAGGAAACGTTCCCATGTCCTGACTTAGGGAGTCGGAGCCAGGTCGGGGACAGGCGAGAGGGGAGCCCCCTCACTTAGTCTGAACCTGCCGCGGCACCTGCTTACGGGAACTGGGGACACAGGATCCAGAGTTACCCTCCCCCGCCCCCGCCAGGCGCTGCTTGGGGGCACCGGCTGCAGTTGGGGCGCGGGCGGCGACAGAACTTGGAGTTCCTGACCGTGGCCTGTGTCCTGGCGAACTGAGCAGCCCAGACAGAGGCGCCCCGACCGCCGTGCTGTGCCCAGGGGCAGCAGGGTCTAAATGGGGGTGTTTCCGCGCGGGCACAGGCCCTTCCCGGCTCGGGTTGGCTGTCTTCCCATGCTCTCAAGCCCCAGGCCCGACGGGGGAGAGGAGGGTAAGGCAAAGGAGACGTCCTTCCAGGCCAGTCTTTGCTCAGTGGCGTGGGAGCATTCGGTGACAGATACGTGTGCGCGCAGATACGGTGACAGATACGGGTGTGCGCCACGTGTGCGTGTCCAGCACTCTCGGCAGGGCAGGGTGGGCTGCGCAGAAGGTCTTCCGTTCAGTGAGACTTGCTTTTTGCTTCTGTCAGGAGACTGCAGAGTCACTTCTCCCCCATATTTGTGGCACCCTAGATGCTGCCCCAGGAAACCGAGGTCAGGACGTTAGGTTGGTTGTCAGTGAACCCGAGGCCAGGACGTTAGGTTGGTTGTCCTTGAACCCGAGGTCAGGACGTTAGGTTGGTTGTCATTCTTACATTATGCGATGAGATTCTGCGTGGACTCAGTCTAGGCACTGGAGTGGGGTGGGTGGGGAGGTGAGCGGTCTTAGAGGCCAAGCCCAGGAGCACAGTTATATAGTGCCTTTATTTGTTTTTTAAATTTGAAATGTTGGGGAAGACCCAGGAGTCATTTCTCATGTGGGGAGGAGGCTAGCAGAAGTGGGTCAGTGTGGTTTTGTTCAGAACCACTCTGCCCTCACTGGTGACCTCTGAGATCATTCTTTGAATATTGACGTTGGGATTGAGATTGGAACTGGCATGTCTGGGTGAATAGTTGGTTCAAAGATGGAGGAAGAATTCGCTGCAGCCTTTTTCTGAACATCTCTGTGTACGAAGAACTTTCCCTGTAGGATCCCCTGTATCCTTCCACCTTGAGGTCCAAGAAGAGGCCCACTGTGTGGCTTTGAAGGAGTTTAGGGAAATCCTCTTGGAATGAAAGATTAGAGACTCCCTCTGAGTGCATAGAGAAGGGACCATTTTTCTGTTTGTGATGAAATTTGCAGTGAACATCTGAATTTCAGAGATGGAGAGAGTCTCTCTCTCTCCTCTGCAGCTTCTGTGGTCATTTAAGTCCCATAAGGTTGGTTCCAAGGGTCTCATGAAAAATTGCTGTGACCCCGGTGCCTCCCTCCTTCTCTAAACCTTACTTTATAGGGTTGCTGGGAGTCAGCTGCACTTTCTCTTCCCTGCCATCCGGGTGGTCTGTGCCTCCGTGGCGCAGACAACAGTTATTGTATAGCCCCACAGGAATCCACAGGGATGTCCTGACCTTCTGCAAATATGTGTCCAAATCTAAACTTTATCTTGATAAATCAGTTAGCTAGCTCTGCTTGCTACAAGCACAGTAACACTCTTTTAAGTTTTCCAGTTTGGAGTTTTCAGCTCATGATGGACTCAAACCCAAGACTAAGTCTCCCTCTGTGCCTTGAGGGAGGGCTGAATACTCAGGTCAGCATCTCTAGTTAGGACATGTCCTCCTTCTCCAAGTCCTGTGTGGCTCCCCACTTCTCTTAGAAAAAGACTGAAACCCTTTAGAAAGTTGACAAAGCCCAGCACGATGTGCCCTCCCTGGGATCTGTGCTCTTCAGGGGCCAATCCCCACCACTCTCTGGACTCCAGCCACTGGGTTCCTGATTCTTTCCTGCTCTTTCCAACCTCATGGGCTTGGCATATGTTGCTCCATTTTCCAAGCATGTTCTTGCTCAACCTACTCCCATCCTTTTTTCTAGTTATTCCCACTCATCTTTGTGTCACTTCCCCAAGGACACCTTCCCCCACCACCCAGACACCCCGATTGTGTTTCATCATATATTCTCACGACCCTTGGTAGCACTTGTCACAGTTATAAATACTTTGAATTGTATAATTGATCGTTTTCTCTTTTCTCAGTTAGAATGTAAACTTCACGAGGGTGGGGCCTGCGAGCGTATCTTTCTCTTGCTCATCGTCCAGCATAGCTCCCAGCACAAATTATGTACTCAACAAAAATGTGTCGAATGAGTGAGTAAATGAATGGGGGCACCAGGTTGCCACTGGAATCCCACTGGCCTTCTACTAGACAGACTCCTGTTTCAAATAGTGTGGGTAGATGCTGTTTCTTGTTTATATGTATTGCAGGGGAGAGCCCCAGATGGGCTAAGTAGTTTTACATATAGCTCTTGTGACTTTTTGAGGCTAAACTCTTGTGAGAGGACCACAGTCTCAACTCCTCCTGCTTTATCTCTCCCAAAGAGTTTCTGCTAAGGCAGGGTCCACACCTTACCATGCCCACTGCCTTTTCCCCTCTGATCCTTAGATCCTTAACTTTCTGGTCTTTGTGGGAAAATGTGGCTTTCTCCCGGCAAGGCCCAGGATGCTCTCCCAGTCCAGGGAGGGTTGTTGGCTATGTTCTCCTGAGTTACAGATCCAAAGCTAGGATTCCCAGCTTGGTCTACCCTGCCAAAGATGCAATTGCAGGATGAGATTGAGGAGCAGATCATTTGGACTGCTAGGGATGGTTTGGGAGCAAACTTTTTTTTTCTTTTTTGTAGAGACAGAGTCTCACTTTATCGCCCTCAGTAGAGTGCTGTGGTGTCACACGGCTCACAGCAACCTCCAACTCCTGGGCTTAGGCGATTCTTTTGCCTCAGCCTCCCGAGTGGCTGGGACTACAGGTGCCTGCTACAACGCTCGGCTATTTTTTTGTTGTTGCAGTTTGGCTGGGGCCAGTTTTGAACCCACCATCTGAGGTATATGGAGCTGGCACCCTGCCCACTGAGCACAGGCACTGCCCGGGAGCAAACTTTAATATCTCCTGGAGAATTAGTCTGTGCAATTCCCCCAGGACTTCTCACCTTGACACCTGGGCTCAGGAGCAGCTGAGAAAGCTGCCTGCAAACTCCCCTTTTCCTCGAGAACTGGAGTGTAGGGTAAGGGCTGGGCTCTGAGCATGTAGGACATGCCAGTTGTTTGTTGTGGGCATGCTCCACCCCCAGCCACTCCCTCACCTGTCTGTCCTTGGGCTCCCTCGTGCTGAGTCAGCAATTCCCAGGAGACCCTGCTGCCTTGGCATTGTGCAGCCAAGCTAAGCCAAGTCTGGTTACAATGAGTCAGTTCACCTGGAAGCTCATATCCTGTACTCTCTTCCAATGTGGTGCTTAGCCAGCTGGCACGCAATAGTGAAGAACAACCCTGGGAACCATGGTTGCTGAAGACTCATGACCCTGCACAAGCCAACAGCAAGAGCTGTGTGGCTGGGGAGGCCGTCTCACTGCCAGGTGCTCGCTCTGCTCTGTGTTGGCTCCTGTCTGGAGACCCATGGCTCTGGCTGGCAGTCAGAGATCCACTGCTGGTGCTTGTCGGTGGCTTGGCTCTCTTCCATCTTGCCAGGGCATTTGGACCTTTTTCCTGTGTTCTGCATATGAGCTTGGGAAGCAGGCCAGAAGTTCTCCTTGGAAATTGCCTCCATTGATGTAATTTTCCGTTCTAGTCCCAAGGGAGATGTGGTTCTTTATTTCTTCCACGTGGACACCTTCTCCTGCCTTTGGCTGAAATACGGAAACCTCAGGTGTAACCAATGCTGTGGGGAGAGGAAGGGACAAGAGGCACATACAGCAGGTGGTGTTGGCAAAATAGAGTTGGGTTTGGTCACTCTTGCTGGTTGAAGCTTGACTCTCCAGAGTTGCAAGTCAGCTGAGAAAGGAGGCAGTTACAGGCCTATTTCTTAGCTCCTGGACTGACTGGCTGTGGCTTTTATCAGGAATTCACTGGCATTTTTGTGAGTACCAGTGTTGACCTCTGTTTCAGGCTGAATTGTGTCCCCCATTTCAAATTTATATGTTGATAACCTCCAGGACTTCAGGATGTGACTGTGTTTTTTTTTTTTTTTTATTGAATCATAGTTGTGTTCTAGAATGGAAGAAAAAGTATCCAATGTATACACCCCTAATAGGAGACAAATTCTTTATCGTTCAAGTGAAGGCTACAACCCATTTATTGCACAGGAAGACGGGAAAAGGGGAGAAGGAGGGAAGGGGAGGGAGAGGGTGGGGGGAGATGGGACAAAGGGTGAGATCACATGTGTGGTACATATTTGAAGGGTCAGGAGAAAACTTCTAAATATGGATCAAAAATGTTTTCACATAGTAAA